>JAOTQP010001179.1:15550679-15561019 GCA_026413545.1 Cichladusa arquata
TGAAGAAGTGTGTGAGTAGAAGTAGGAAAATAAATTTAATGTGCGATAGAGCACCAATTAGTATACACTATTAAATTCTACCTAAAAGCTGAATTAATTTCTGTGATCTGTTACGTACAAACATATACACATACGCATTAAAGCATGTGAGAGATCTGTGATGTACAAGACAATGTGTTTATTGATCACAAGCACAAATATCAAGTGTTACAGGACAACCTGGTTGAAAAATGAAAAATTCTTTCCCCATATAACTAAATTGAGCAGTATATGCACTGCAGATTACATAGACCTGGGCCTGGCACAGCCTTATCAAGAACATTTACAAAAACATTCAAATTTAACAAAATAACCTTTGTTTTTTACACTAATGCAAGACAAGCAGAAACTATATGCCATGCTTTTTCAAGATAAAAGAGAAATATGGACACCTGGCTAATTTATGTAAGGAGCAAAACCTTAGAGAGCGAAAAAGAAGCTGTCCACATTTGGAAAGAGGAAATACAAAGACAAAAGTTCGAAAAAACCCAACAACACTGGCAAAAACCCCAGAACTATATGTCTGTCTTAACTTAAGAGTTGTCTATATGAGGACATCTGGAAAGTATTAGTCTGAATTAATAAAATAAGTAAAATCACACTAAAATATATTAGTTGAACTGAGATAATATGTGAGCATGCACCTAAGGTGGTAGTAGTTCAGTTGGGTTACTTCACCCCCAAAGGGAAGTAAACTAAATCAAACTGAAGCTGTGACTGGTTAAGTCACTGTGTGTCAGCAGTCTGCAGATACACATGGCAAATATAAGGTCATCTCAGGGCTTAGGTAAGAACCACAGGCTAAATTAACCACATAAAAAGTTACTGTGGATCATCAATAAATTATGTGTGTGTCTGTGGCATATTATTCTCAACAAAAATGTTCACATGGATTCAGTGTTTTTTTAACTAATCCAGTTGTGACACTTGTGAATTTTTTGCAAGTATGGCTATTAAACGGTGCTAGGTGAAGCAAGTTGTCTAGATTCACTTCACTAAAAGTCATTAAACTATTCAGAATTTACAAATGGATGAAAAGTAGAATCGTATTGTTTGCTTTCTTAGGGAGTGTAGACTAACCCAGATGGACTCCTCAGGATCCTAATTTATTTCAGATTGAAAACACCTTCCTCCATTTTCTCCAAACCACACCGTTTCCAATCTTTTTTGTGCAGAAGGCCTTGTTTCTTGCTAGGTGTTCAGTAGGTAACACACTGGATCTCTTTCCACCCTGGAAACAGCCTCCTGTGTGTGAAGAATATGAAGGGTTCAAAGCCTCATTTCTGACTCAGTGACAAAATGCCTGGGCTAAAGACTTTACCTCTTTCCCCCTCTGTGCCCCCCTCTGCCTCTTACCCCGAGCTGCCTGGGGCCTCACTTTCAACTGCAGTCCCTACGTGGTGCATATGTGTTTTTTAAAACAGGTTTTTAATGCCATAAAAATGCTTAATGGATATGATATAATGTCTGCTATGATGGATAGGATAGGGGATAGTGGATTTTTTTGCATACATCATGACTATACCATAAACTGAAAGAGAAAATGGAGGGTCTGACATATAAGTAGAAGCATTTTTAATCCATCCCGCTTGTTAGCAGAAATTTGGAACTGCAAACTGAGGACATCCACTTGCTGGTTTCAGGGAGATCGACTCTGGAACAGCAAATAGTGACTTCTAAATCATCAGAATTTTAATTCTTTTTCTTCCTTTTCTAATGCAACAGTTCACCTCTCTGAGTTACCAAACGAAACTGTCTGCAGACTCAGGAAGATAACAGCCTGATATCTGGTTAAAGTGAAAAAGATTTAATTATCAATAATAGGGCCCAACGCAGCTGAAAGCACACGCTCTTCTACACCACTTTGCTGCAAGCAGTTGATTCAGAAGCTGAAACGTTTCTTTAATTTGCGCCAGCTGCTAACAGTCACCTGGAGCCATTGCCATTATTGCAATCAGACATCTCGGGGACACATCGGCCATGATTCAGCTCCCCAGCCAAGCTCTTTTCCATTGGTGATAGTAATTGTGGGTGTAACAAGGTTCATTATTATCTTTCCGTGCAACAAGGGCTCTCATCCCAAGCCAGAATTACTGCACTCTGCAAACTGCTGTTCAAAGGCCTCAGATCAAAAACAACAAATTAACATATGGCGTATCAGAATATATATATTTTTAAACACAGAAGTGCATTCCATAAAAAAAAAAAAAGTTTATTTAAAAAGCATCCCATGCATTTCTGAACCGACATATATCTTTCTGATCTCAGCTGGCAATAACATTTTCTAAGCTACTGGATATTCTTGTACATATGGAAAAAAATAGATGCTCAATTTTAAGCAACCAAGTCAACCATTTCAGTACTAAACACCTCAGTATGAGAAGGTTATTATAATGGAATGGCCAGGAGGAAAGACTCTCCACAGAGACTAATAGATCCTCTAGAATGTGACACTCATGGTACAACACTCCTTTAGCAGTCTGGAAAATCGATTGCAGAAAGAAGGCAGACCCTGGTATTATCTATATTATTTTTCATTTGTGGGAATCATTTCTTCAGTTGTTATACAAATCTCCTTCCAGAATCATAAATAAAACCACTGAAATCCAACAAGGAAGCGGATAGCACGGGGCTGTAACTGGGTTTCCCTGGGAAGCATGCCAGCCTGCTGTCCATTGTGTGTCAGGAAGGACCTTGTGTCACTGTACATCCAACATCTATGTTCCCCAAATCCTTATCAAGATTAAACTCCCAGTGGCTGCAGAGATGTGCATGGGGGTAACTGCAGAAGATTTAATGCACGTACTGTCTTTAATTGAGGATCGCCAAGGATTTGGCGAGTATTAAGTGCTGCCCCAGAGGCTTTGGCATCATCCTTCCTCTGGGAATGTGGACTTGGAGGAAATTTTTCTTCAATGTCAGATGATGGGGTGGATACCAGGAGAAAACCCTGCCTTGTCTTTCTCATCTCATAAGCCATATGAGGAAAGGCCAAAATCCTGCCTCGTTTAATTCAGACTTAATATTTTGTGAAACAGGTAAATAGCTCAGTGAACAGATTAGAAAATTGGGACAGAGATAAGTATGTATGATGTCAGTGGCCAAGGTTCAGCCAAATATACTAAACAATATGGCTTCAAATTCAATATTGTACTCCGATTTTATCAAAAAAGGGCTTATCTGCAGCCTCAGACTCAAGTGAAGTACTTATTTAGTACACCTTTTGATTAAAGTGGAAAATGACAGGGAACTAGAACACATTTCAAGCAACTTGACTGTGTATTTGTTTTTACTTAACTGTTGCACTGGAGACTATTTTCTACTCAAAGCCACCCATTCATGCTAAATCTGGTAATAACAGAGATATTTTCTTTGCCAATCACCACGTTTTCTTACTAAATTTCTGTGACAGAAACTTATTTACAGCACCATTGGCAGCACTATAAAGCTAAAAAATTCTTATCTAAATCATGTAAATCATTGTGTCTGCTCAACCTTCTATATCCACGCACCTACTCCAGACAGGAGAACAGCTCCCAAGCACACAGACGGGTTTCAACCCCATTGTCACAATGTTGACAGCCCTGTTACCATGCCAGATTTCTACGAGTGACCAAACATACAGGAACAGGATATTTCAGCATAATAGACTTGTGGAAGCCAGGATCAGGCCTCACATTACTGCAGAATATTTAAATTATTTTTAAGAAATTCTTTGCAAGCTTGCAACTTCTTCAATTACTTACACTGCAGAATATAAAGGAAACTTATGTTAAATGAGACTAGATTTCTCATTTCCTATGCTAATTTTGACCTGTTTATATTATTTTATATAGTATGAATAAGAGCAAAAATTTTATTTTCAGATTAGGAAGAGTATTGATGAATAAATTTCCTGATTTGAAACAAAGTTTTCAAAAGTTATGCAAATATGTTTTGATTTACTTGCATTATTTTCTGTTGTTTCTTTAAAACTGTATTCTGTGCAGTCAGACTGGGGTTTATGGCAAAAGTATAATTCATATCTTAAGGAAGTAGAATACTGTTCAAAATGCCTCAATTTAAAGAAGAAGTATATCTGTACTATGTAATGTATAATCCTGGCTAGAGACCTAAAATATACATAATGTTGAGCAACTAAACTATAGCATTAATCCAAAACATTTCCATATTAAAAAAAAAACAAACAATCATGTTCTGCACTAAAACTGTTTCAACAAGATCAAATTACTGAAGAAGATACTGGGAAAAAAAGATTAAGCATTTACTGTACTGTTGTCTGTTCAAGGCAGTTCAAGAGTTGCTAAAATTATTTATTTATTATGTTCCTTTATGTGTACTTGCTCTATTCTGTAGCTTTATCAACAATTCCTAAAAATGTAAAATACACTTGATTTTTCCTTCAGAGAACATCCATATGATCATAGTCCCACTTACTTTGCTTATATTACTTACATGGTCTGAATTGTGAACTGAGACTTATTTAAGAAAGATGTTGCTGCATCCAAGAGCTCCAGTGCATTCCAGCAGATTTAGATGCCCCACCAAATGACTCCATTAAATGTTCACATGCCAAAGAGTTTGCAGTGTGCAGCCTGCCTACTGATACATTCATTCCTGACATGCCTGGAGACTCCTCAAAATAGAAGAAAATTTAGAAAATGGAACTGAAAGCTAACAAATCAAGTTTGCTAAGAAATATTTCCAAGTGAAGAAACTTGGTCATTACTATTTAAATTGTTAAATCTATGCCCCAGTTTGGGATTGCCCATGTTGGTGTTTCAGTGTGGATGAGGAGCAAAATTAACTTTTCCATTCCCATTGACTTTTCCCTGTTCTGCATCACAGAGCTGTCTCAGGGCATGCAAAGTGGATAAAGGCAAAGCCCCAAGAGCAAACCTCGTGCTTTCTCATCCCTGACAGGCACTCATATTGGTGGGGCCAGCCCAGAATGAGCCTGCACCAATGTGCAGGTGTGCATGGGGTGCTGAGCAGGACCAATTGCACCCCATGGCTCTGCCTAATACACTACCTGACACCCTAGTAGAGACACTGACTTTTTGGCCCAGGAAAACTGTCCTTTTTCCAAACAATTTCCACTTGTTGATCAGGAGTTAGGCTATGCACTGTTCCTGCTAGTTTGGTTACATGTGGCCAGTATGTTTTGGATCAGGCTTAATTATCCTTCTTCCCTATGCAAAATGCATGCAAGGAGCAGAAAGATACAAGCACTTTTAAGACAGTGAAACTTAAGTGGCTTCAGGATAATGTGTGGGAAAAGGTCTCAGTGGAGTTGCAACATAGCAGAGGGTTAACTGAGTTGTCCATGACTTGAAAATAACACAGAGTTATGTCCGTCAAATAATTTTATTTTAAAAAAGACAGAGAAAAGCAAGAGAAAAGTAAGTCAAACACTCTGCCCCAATCTGACAAAATTTTAGTAAAGTGAATTTTACTCTCCCCAGGATGACACATAAAAAAACCCCAGAGTAAACCAAACCAAAAAAGTCATGCAAAACCAGTTAAAAATCCCAGAAAATAGTCAAAATGGAGGATCAGGAGAAGCCGCCAGGACACCTGTCAGCAGCCAGTTGCATTTCCAAGGAATGAGCACAGGCAAAGCAGGCAGAGGCACAGTGAGGCATGAAGCTGTCACAATTTTTTAATGGCAAGCAATTTTCTTTTGCTTATGCTCTTGAAGAAAGCACAAAAATCTCCGATGCTCAAAACTACTTCCAGCTTGGAACTCATATCCAGTAAATTGCAACTTTCAGTCTTGAATGATAGCTGGGTAGAATGTAAACTGGTATATGTAATGACCAGGAGATGGATGAAAAAAATTAAATAAATCATAAAGTTTCTTAGCATTTTGTTTTATCTTATCTTTGGTATATCTTCATCACTTAGATACTAAATGCTTTTTTTTTGCCTTTCACTGTGTGGTTACATTTATTGATGATGCATTAGGCTTGTGGTGTTTTGCCTTTTTTTTTCCCTCGAGTGGTAGTTCTTGATAATTGTCTGTAATTCTATGTTAAGCTTTCTTTGTCTTCCCTCCCTAGTTTATATTGGTCCCTGAATTCTCAGTATTGTGGGTATTATGACATTTCCAACTCCAGGATTACAACGTTTTTTTTATCCATATGTGTCATGACTGAGAATTCAACTATATCTAGGGATAATAAAAACTAGAACTGCATAAGATGAGTATTAAAAAACATAACTACTTTGTTTTTCAATAATATCTAACCCTTGATAGAAGAGTATGGCAAAATAACAAAGGAAGAATGACACAATAAAGCATAAAATATGTCTCTCAATAGTATTCTCACAGAAAGCCACAGAAAATGGTTTACTTTTAAGATAAACAGGCCAAAAGATTCAGCCACAGAACTCTACAAAGGGGAAAAAACTTTCAAAATAGCAGTGTTAATTGAGGAGAAGCCTGATATTTTGACACAGCAAATGGTAGGGATGGAGGAGACACAGGTCAGAAGCCGAACATAAATTATGAGAGGGGCCATAAACATGAACCAGATTTCACAAATAGAAAGGGGAAAAGGTTTGAAGAGCCTTTAATGTTAACAATAAAATTTTGAAGTTGATTCTCAGCTTTAGAAGTAGTCAATGCAGTTGCCTAAGTAAAGGGTAATATGAGAGTAGCAAAAACAGTAATAAATTAAAAAAGGGGCACAATTTTGAACAGATTGCAAGCAGCAGGCCAAAGGATTAGAAATACTACAAGTTCATTATTGTTGGAAATAACTGTGGTCTGATAAAGAATCTTGGCTGAAAAATTCTAAACAAGTATAAAAATAGACTATAAATAGAATTGTTATTATTCATCATCCCACAGTTACACAGAGCACACCTGTGTCTTTTTCATCACTGAGATTGAGATATTTTGACAATGACTTTTAACTAAATGTTCTCACTGCGCATTGTCAGCCACCAGCCAATTGGAAAACCCTCATTTTTCATCAATGGAAGGATCAGAAATCTTCAGGAATTAAGATATTGGGAAAACCTGACACATTGTGCATATTTGGCTCAAATGCCCAGATTTCAAGAACTTTTAGTTATCATTTATGGCATATATATATCCAAACTATTATTTTTTCCAGCTGCAGAAAAAAAAATATTTAAAAATGCAAAGGAAGCTTGGAGAGATTGTCTAGGCTTTGTCCCCTAAGATAAAATCGTTTTACAAAAATATACTCAGATGATGATGACCCCACAACCTTCACTGTCTATGTCCATATCTATTCCCATCCCCATTATTAGTATTTCAAAGCTTCTTTTCACACCCAACATTATATCTTCACAAAATGTAAACCTATGACTTTTTGCGTTATAGGCACAGCAAACAGATTTTCTCTCTTTACAGTAGTCTCTGCATACTTGAAGACATTTGCAGTGTTTGATTTCTGTCTTTTGCTCTCTAGATTCAGCAGATCCAATTCTTAAGCATGGAAGAAAATACTTTTTACTTCAATGTGACCAGTTAGGGACTCTCCCATACTTTAAAACAAACTTAATTTATTGGTTGGAGCAAAGCCCCACTGACCATGCTGCAATGGAGAGGAAAAAAAGCAGTTTGGTAAAATCATGGTGAGACTACTTACACCTAAAGTTTGAAGTTGAGGAGTTACAAGCACAGGACAAAGATGGCTTATCAGAAATAGATAAATGTACAGGTAGCACCACTCCCAAATGGGGCCGTAAGTGAATAGTAGAGGACCGTCCAAAGAACCACATACACTGGAAATGAGAACTTTGGGAGTCCACTCATCAGGGTGTGAGCGCCTAGGGGTGGGATGGAAAGGTTCTGTCGGTGGCTTGGCCTCTGCCCACCTTTTTCACAGGGATGGCAATGTGAGGATTGAAACACACTATTCTTCACCTCTTTGTAAGTCATCACTTCATGGGATTCATGACTTTGTAAGTCGTTGATCTCTTTATTGTTTCCAGTTTCACTTAACCATGTGGACTCTAAACATAATTTAGGCTGAGAGAAGGGTGATCTTGATGCACAGCCTGAACATGTTAAAAAAAAATCTGTGTCCTTTCTACAAACTCATTCTTTGTTCACTCCCTTGCCCTTGGTTTAGGAGGTCAGGATACAAAGAAACTGGGCTCATTTTTGACCGCTGCAAGAAATTGTCAGCAAATTGGTCAGTTCTGTCCGGCAACAATCATTTTTATGGCAAGGTCAAAGACTGCCAGCTCAAAAAGAAAACCAAAAAAACACCTGATTTTAACAGGATAGCAAAATAGTTGCAAAAATGGTAACCTGTGCTATTTGAATTCTGTGCATTGATGTTTTTAATGCAGCATAAAACACAAAGTGGAAAGTTTTCATCTTTCTTTTTCATCTTTCTTTTTCATCTTTCTTTTTCATCTTTCTTTTTCATCTTTCTTTTGAGTGCACAGAAATATGCAGCAGAATTGAGTAAAAGCATAATTTCAAGAGCACAAAGTTTAAGTTCAATGTATTCAAGAACATTTGTGACCCTAATTGTATCAGACTTCCTACAATAGGTTTTCCACATTATCTCTGGTATGCAACGAATATACTTGTCAAACAGATGTTGATCCTATGTCCTAATGGAACCATCTTTCCTAAGCACATTCTAGCTTTTATTTTTACAATAAACATTTGTCCTAAACAATAGCACTTATGTGAAATACAATGTTTGTAAGGGCCTTGGGAGCTGCATCTTGGGAACTGAGCACGGGTACAGCAATATGTTCTATCAATCCTGAATGCATTGTTAGTGCTATAATAATAATCTCTTCTCTGCCCCACATAATACTCATGCAGAGCCTAAAGCCGTGTAGATTTCTGTACTATAGTTGAAGCTTAGAGTGATTTATGCCATTTGGCATACAAACACTTGAAAATTGTAGTCTATCTTGGTAATTCTGACACAAGTCTAGTGGCAATAGCAGGTGTCACTTGATTACAGTATCATCTGCTTATAACACTGCCATGGTAATTAAAGCATGTCAGAACTAAAAACAAGAGTAGTGAAGACACATTTTATTACAGAGACATTAACAAAATTTTTAAAGCATGATCTGCTATGGTATTAAAAATGGAAAATTGTGTTCCTCCTAATAATGATTTAGTAGTGAATTATAGAAATTGTTGAAAATCCTAAATATGATCGCAATTGCTACTAGTATTGAGCATTACACACTCACAGAAGTGCTATGACAAATACATTTAAATATCTTTAATGCTGCAAAACCTGGAAAGGAAATTAGTGGCAATAAAATTTGTATTGAATTTGGATAAATTTTAGACAATTAGCCTTCTTCTAAATGCAATTTCTGGCCAAGAAATCCATAGGGACACATGACTTATCCACATTTATTACTCATTAGAGCAGAGTAATTCCTGTCATGGCTGAACATCAAGGAATTAATCATCATAAATTCAGATCAGCTAATGGACTGAGTAGTCCTTTTCTCCCAAGAACAAATCCCTAGGTAAAGAATATGAAATATAAATTGACCACAGCAAAGAGAAGTGCCTTGCAATAATATGTATAGTAGATATATACAGTTATTATGCTCAATATGTATATACATGCATGTAGTGTATATTGATAATGTATTGGGAAAATAGATTTACTTAGGGATCCTTCTCTTACATTTTACGTAGCACGGATAAAGTTTGTGTGTGCCCTTTTATCAGTAAATTAACCTCCAAATATTTCAAGATAAATATGCCCTATGAACAGAAGTTGTCACTCTTCTCTCAGGCTAAGAATCTTTCCTCTCTTTAGCAACAGTACAATGAGTTTGGTCTATATCTTTTTTTATATCTTTCAGCTCTTGTTCCTTCAATATAGCGAACTTAGATTTTCCAATGTAATATAAGCAAAGTAGCAACTGAAACATTTTTTATGATTAGAAAGACAGACTTCCACAGACCAAAAGATTCAGCAGTTCGAGGATAGCAGACTGTGCTTGACTGCATCAAAAATTTCTACTGTGAATGAATTTTTCAATATAGATCAGTATGATCTGCCTTGAGCCCAAGTCACATTGGAGCTGAACACAAACCTGAGCATTTTCAGGTGGAGAAAATTTGAAAAAATGCAGCTGTTAAATTAGTTATTACCTTTCACCCATCTTCACATTCTTCTGTAATAACTTTTAGGGAAAAACAAAAAGATAAAAAATTAATATCTGTGGCAGTTTGCTGTGGTGTCCCATAAAAACCATGAAAACACAGACCTAAAACTCCTCTTTCTTGCGCTGGTGCTCACATCAGACGGCGCCTTCCTCAG
>JAOTQP010001179.1:15587808-15600255 GCA_026413545.1 Cichladusa arquata
GTACTGATCAAAAGGTAGTACTGATCAATTCTGTGTTTTGTTTCATCAGTCATTAAAAAAATCATCTCACCAAAGGGAAGCCCAGTTACTACAATTTTATATCCCAATGGGAATATCACACAGAAACCAGAATTTTGGTTGATGAGAAGAATCAAAAAGTGAAGCAATAGTAAACAGATAATATTTATATATAAGTACATGTTCATACTTTCAAATTTATCATATATATTTGACCATTAATTCTGGTAGTAGCAAGTAGTAGCTCAGGAGATGAGATCAAGGCTGGAAGTCAGCAGTGCCAGCTTTTTTTACACTGGAAAAGAAACATAACCCTTGAACAGCACTGAGATACAGGGGCATATTAATCTCATAATTGCAACAAATATGTTGCAACATTAATGCCACTGCACTTCTCTGTTGCTTATATCTTTTGTGAAGTCTTATTTAAAATTATAAACAATGGCGGGAACCTGTCTGGAAAAAAGTTTCTCTTCATTCTGAAATGCATAAACTATTAGACTTTGTAATCTGGATTCAAGTTCAGGGGGGTTTTGGGTGTGCTTTGTTTTTTGATTGTTTGATTGAGGTTTTTTTTGGTTGTTGTTGTTGTTTGTGGGTCTGTATTTGTTTTTGTTTTGTTGGTTTTTTGGGGGTTTCTTGCCACAATGACTAAAATGTTGCTTAGCAGACTCCATAGTTCAGACAGCGGAGGAAGTAACCCACCCACAGTGCAACCAATAGTTTACTAACTTGGACACTTTACACACATTTATTCATTTTTTTAGAGGCAACAATTTAACATGTCCCTCATTTCTTGTATCATCTTTCTTGCAATGCATTTTTAATCTGAAAATTTGCTTGTTTAAAATGTGTCCTTTCACAACAGCATGCCCTTAGCACATGGCTCTCTCTGCTGGACTACTACACCATGACTGTGCACATGTTGCCAATGCAGTCAGCAGACACAGAGCGTAAGGAGAAGACTGGAGAAGTTTGATACCGGCTCTTTTTAAAAGTATTTTAAATTTTCATGTCCTAGGGGCAGTTTATTTGCAAATTGTAGCAGCACATGGGCTGCATTTATGCATTTATGCACTAACAGTGTAGATACAGAAGCACCCAAATCTGTATTGGCTAGCTCTCATAAGAGCTAGAATAAGACAGGCTCAAACCAGGCAATAGTCAGATATTTTGAGGGGTTCCTGTTGTAGTCTGACCTCTCTCTCATTTGAGAGAGTGCCAGATTGACAAGGCCAACAGTGAACTGGGAGCCTCTTTAAGAGTTTGGATACAGATGTCCTCATTACAGGTCTTGGGATGCTCTCAGACACTCTTTATCTTAGCAGTACAGATATGGTCTTAAGATCTAATCGAGAAAATGTCATCAGTTCTACAAAATTTTCTGCTAGAAGTTTATTCTTGATATATGCTACTAATGATTCCAGTTTTGTTGGAAAATGAGAATTTTATTGGACAATAAGAAGAAAAAGTTCTTTCTTAAACACAAGACACAGGTTGGTATAGGTTTTACTATAGAAGCGGCATTTTACTTTTCTTATAGAATTGATAACTTCTTTAGCATTTATTTTTTTAAATTTCTATTAAAAATGTTGGAATTAACTTTTCAAATTATGATTTCCAAAAACTTTTTATGCTTTTATATGATTATATACCAACATTTTAAAATTCAGAGAGCACATGTTTGCACAGACTGTACAAACAGACCTGCTAGAAGCAGAAAACAATTACACCTGAAAGGAATCCATTTTTTAAAAACTTGAAAATGTCAAACACTTCCTATTTACACAGGTTATGCTCTGCTGAGAACTAGAACCTATTTCCCCTCAAGTCATCTGAAAGCACATTTGGTTTAAACTTAGTAGCAACAAGCCTTGACATGCCAGAATTTTCTCCTCTATACACAAACTCACAAACTGATGTCAACAAAGCAGATAGGCCTAGCTGATACATACTAATTTATTGTATAATAATAATTTACTTCAATCACAATTTCAAGTGTCATAAAAATCCTACAAGATGAATTTTCTTCTCACAAAATAAGACAAGAAAACTGAAGAAATAGACAGAGAATCTTAGCTATGTCAGCTTTGATTTGACATTACACTAATTGTGAAAGTCACATACCAAATCCAGCCTTCCACGCTGATAAGGAAAGCTAATAGATAGCAACGGTATTGCATACGTGTGCAAAAAAAGGAAAACGTGTTGGTTTTGTTACTCATCATTTGATTTTATTTCCTATGATTATTGATATGCTTCTACTTGTGGTGTAACCCCAGCTAATAACCAAAGCCCACTCAGCCACTCACTCACTCCCTCCCACACAGGCAGGACTGGGGAGACAGTCTGAAGAGTATAAGGAAGAAAACTCGTGAGTTGAGATACAGAGAGATCATTAGGGAAAGTAAAAGCTGTGCATGCAAGCAAAGCAAAACAAGGAATGAATTCAGTGCTTCCCATGGGCAGGCAGATGCTCATCCTCTCCAGGAGAGCAGGGCTCCATCACACATAACAGTGACTTGGGAAAACAAATGCCACCTCTCCAAGTGTTCCTCCCTGCTTCCTTCTTCTTCCCTTCACTTTATATGCTGAGCATGATGTCACACAGTCTGGAATGTCCCTTTAATCCATTTGGGTCACCTGTCCCAGCTGCGTCTCCTCCCATGTACACCCAGTCTCCTCACCACCATGGCAGTATGAGGAGTAGAAGAGGCCTTGGCTCCGTGTGAGCCCTGCTCAGCAATAACAGAAACATCTCTGTATTATGAACTCTGTGTTCAGCATGAATCCAAAACACAGCACCATACCAGCCACTGCAAGAAAATTAACTCTACCTCAGCCAAAACCAGCACACTCCTCTACTGTTTTTATGGAATACTGGGTCCATATGTGTGCAGTTGTGTGATTAGTAGCTACACAATCTCAGTTTTTGCTTTAAACACAGATTTCTTTTCACGAGAGACAATTCTGGTTTCTCTTGGTGAGTGATGGTGAAAAATAGCAACATTTTCTTCAAGATTTCTTAAGATCTTTTTGTCCAGCCAAAGAAATGTCTCAGCCCTTGACATTCATATTTTAAGTCTTATCACACATGCTTATCAATAGTCATTAGGCAAGAAAAAGCAACAAAAAAAATACTGTCTTCTGTAGGTTAGTTTTAACATTGCACTAACACTAAAATGTCACTTAGAGATATGCAAGTTTTGAAACTGTTTTTAATCGCCTCATTATACCTACTTAAAATAAACAAGGGATGCTAATGATCTTCTTCTGTGGAAAAAGAGAAACACACACTTCTCTCTGACTCTGGTTCTGCCACAAGGCATTCACACTTCTCAAAAGACCAACACAACTCATAGAAACAGAGATTTTTGAAAAATATTCATCAGAGGTTTCATTTTGTGCTTTACCCTTAGCACTGCTAAGTCCGATTTACTGCCATAAATCATGCCTCAGTTTCTCTCAAGGGAATCAGTACAAAGTTCTTCTTGTGCCTATCACCAGCAGTACTGCCAAGTTCTGACTCAGGAAAACTAAAAACTGCAAAATTGAACTTACCAAGTTTGCTTAAGTGATGAATTAGCACAGCCCTTTAATTTGCTTTTCTCCAGTTCTCAAGACAAAGCTGCAGAAAAAACAGCAAAAAGGTTGTACCCTTCATTACCTTGCTCATGTACCACTTGCTTTGGTGTTTGCAGCTCAGGCTGAAAGCCAGGGACCACGTGGAGAAGTCCTCTTGAGCACTGCATGTCCTGCAGAAAATCTTCTCCTACTCTGTCCCTTAATCCCCATATACTGAAGACATCCTCTCAGCAAAGCATGGAAAGAGCTGTGTTGCACAAGCTGGGGCATAAGGCAGGAGAGAAGCCAGGCTACTGCACTGCACACTCCAGAGAAGTACCCATAATTGTTAGGAAGTGTAAAATGTGAGCCAAGCTGCATGTGTTGCTCTAGGGAGGTCTGTATATTGTGCTAGGAAAAATTTACTCTTTAATAAAATAGCAATCAAGAATAGGCATAAGAGAAAGACAAATCAATCATGCTTTTTTCCAGATGCATCAATAATTATTATATCAGATATACTGTAAGATTTTGCCTTATGTTAGAGAACGGTTCAGTGAAATCTCAGAACACAGCTTTAAGAGTTGTTTCTCCATTACAGGAGCATAGAGTGGAGTGTAGAAACATTGCTGCTGCTGGGTTTCCTCCCCAGATAAAGTACATGATCTTAGCCTCTTGCCAGACAGTTGGAAAGAATGCCTCATCATTAGAAACTTCATTTCAAGTACNNNNTAACAGGAATTTCATTAAGAAATAGAGACTTTCTTTTGCCACCAGCCTGCCTACGTTGATGGTCACTATAGTGCTCCCAAAGTACTTGGGCATGGATGAAGAAAGAAAGAGACATGAGAAAGACAATTACAAGTCAACACAAGATTTCATTCTCAGGAGAGCAGGTAGCTGGCCAGATACTGTATTTCCTTGTCTTGCAGACTAATGAAGTACCTTGCTGTGGAGTTTTCACAATATCTTTTCTGTTACCACCTCAAATTCATTATGGATGTTCCTCTGTTTTCTGATTCATACTAGGAGATAAATACTGACCAAACTGCCAAGTTAGGCTTAATGCAGTCTTTCTAAATTCAAAATTTAAGCTCAATTACCAAACAGAACATTTAACTTGTCTTCACTGACATTACCTCCATCTTCCAAACACACGTACAAGCTTTGGCATGTGGCATCTGGAATTTGCCACAATACTTATAGCGGGAATTTTGCTATTATTTCCATCAAGGTATGCAGAAAAAACTCACCTAAGCAGCAATTTACTTCAAAGAAAAGCAATCAATGACACCTCCCTAGGTACATCTAGGGGAAGGAAAAGGGGCTTCCAGGACAAGCTGAGACCATAAGGAAAGACATATGAGGAAGAGGATCTCTGATAGAAGAAAGTCAAACTCACGCCATGGAAGTAAAAAGTCAGAAAATAGACGATTTTTAAAAATATTTGTGCAAATTATAAATACATTATATTGCTAGTATATGCACATGTATACCTATCTCTTTACAATGCAGAATGTAAATTAAAGTTTCTGAAGTGTGAAAACAAAGAAGGCAAGGACCTGTCTCTCAGTGGGGATGAGAAAAAGGAATTTTTTGCATTTCAGCCCAAGTATTAGCCTGCCTGTTCAATATATATGTCTATTTGGCTGCACCAGAAAGCATCTTGTTTAGTGTGATTTCTAATAAATACTTCATTCAGACAGTGGGACTGCTTAAATCTGGTTTATCAGGTTCCATCACATGGGTTAGGAGGTTCTGCTCTTCCTGGAGGCCAGTCTCAGTGTAGTGCAGCAGGTTTATTCTAGCAACTATCCACCTGAATACCTTTAATGGCCCAGAGGAGGACTGAAAGAATGCCATCAGAAAATCTGTGAATAATCCTGAACTTAAGGGTCCAGTCAATACACTTAAAGGTAGGAATACTGCTCAGAAGGTTTTCAAGATTTCAGAATCTTGAAAAATCTTGGTCTAAATTTCTTGTTAAAAGTACCTGTGTTTATCCTGTTTCTATTTGCCATTTTTGCAAAAGCAAATTGCAATGCCTCAGCATTAAAACTATTGTTGAATGTCCGATTTTTTTCTTATTTTTAATGAAATATATACAAAATGCAAAAGAGTTTAACAAAAATTAAACAAAATACGAGGGGAATTGTCAGCAAATTGGAAAGACTGACAATTGAAGGGGGTTACCTTTTTCATTAGTATTAGTGTATTGAACAATTTACTGCTCTCTTTATTCACAGTGAGAAAAGCCACCTGGTAGATATGACAAAAATGGAAATCTGTATTAATTTTGTCTAGCTGTGTTGTGATTTTTTCCCATTTCCTGTTAACCATATGAAATTATAGAAGTCTCCTTGTCAAATTGCTGAAGCAGGTTCTTCTCTGACAGTAAGGCAGATCATCTGGCATTTGCATTACTGTCTGTAATCCACCGACAACATTAAGATACTTGAAAGCAAGTATCATCTTTCACAGAAGACATAAAGATATCAAAATGTATGTTCTTCCTATGACCCAAAACACCTTGGAGAATTGTTATGACAAGCCACAAGGAAGTCAACCCATTGGTCTAAGCAGGTTTGGAAAGTTATTCTGCATATCTGTAGCCTAACCCTTTACTGTTTTCATTTACTCTTCATGCAGGGATTTTTCTCCCATCCAGTAGAAAATACATCCAGAATCACACAGCTGTCCTTATTTGCAGGAGAGCCTACTTCCACCCCAATAACAATTATTGAGGTGATAAGTTAATAACAAATGTGGATTGTTCCACAATATGTGGATTGTTCCATCAATACCCATGATGGAACTCACAATGAAGAAATCTATATTTGCTTTCATCCAGTTCTTCAAATTACAGGATAAATAAGAGACCATACTGCCGTTACTTACATGGGAAGTCTTTTCTATATGTAAGATAATTTTAATTGACATATTCATAATTAAAATGCCAATTAACCTTGATTTTGCCTCCTTTATAATTATTTAAACTAAACACATAATAACTTCGATGCAGATGGAGAGCTGTAAAAAATTTAATGAGGTAAATTGCTTACAGAGTTCTACTTTAATTAGTTCAGTCATTTTCTGTTAGTTCTAATTATGTAACTACGTTGTTTACATATAGAAAATAAATTTAGTATTAACTTTTATTTCATGAGAATTAACTCAATATTCAACAACCTTATCAGTGTGCACTTGTGGTTTAATTTATGTTTTGTAAACAGTTATTTTGATCCTCATTTTTCCACACAAACTGCACTAGTTGTAGTTTCTTTTGCCAGTGCAAGATATATTTTCAGCAACTCAATTCAAACATATGGAATGTGTTATAGAATTAATCATCAAAGCAACTGAGAGTCTGCATTTATATTTCTGTTGCACAAGACATCTAAAAACTGATGTAATGACTTCTTTCCTAGCATGAGTGTTTTTTCTCTTCATCTGCTTTCACACTGGGTTCAACTAAAAGCATTCAGAATTCTATATGGGATACCCACAGGGGTGCATCCAGCAGTTTCCTTTGTTACAATAATCTCCTGGCAATTTGTCATTACTTAAGATTATAAATGAATATTCTCACTATTACCATACTTTCCACTGCCTTCCCTCAGTTTTATCTGGTCAGTAAAACTGTGAAATGCAATTATACTCTATTTAGGTTAAAAACCATGAAAACACAAGCCATAAAAACAATGTCTTCTACGGGGAGAAGCAATAGCATGACTTCAGTCATTGCATTCTGCTCATTTTGTTTGGGTGCCAGTGCATGTTCATCTTCAATTTACTGTGATTTGGAAAGAATTCATGGATCCTATTTTTTTTCCTTGTAAAATCTTCCTGAATTAAATTAAAATATAAATATTTTAATTAGAAATAGAGTTGAAGGAATTATCGTGGTTTGTCATTAAGGAAGTATAGTTTTGCTAATCCTCAGAAGAATTATCAACACTGTCCTAGGTGCTCAAATGACAGACTACTCACCTATTTCCCCTGCCAGGGAAAAACAGATCCTTTTTCACTCTTCTTCAGTAACCTGGTCAGGTCCACTTTCAAATTTCCATTTCAGCAACTTTCGGGACAGATACAGATAACAGAAAACTGATTCAGATACTGCCAGATTCTTTCCGATAAATGGAAAATATACTCTTTCATTATAGAATTATTTCCACCATGGCACAAAGCATTTTCTCAAAATCTGCCACAAGCTCACCCTTACCATGTTTTGTGCAGATATTGCAAAAAAAAAAAACACCAACATTGTCCCATCCTTTTAGAGTATCCAACTGAAAGCAGGTGTAATTTACAGTATTAAAAAAATTTGGCATATCTAAGAATTGCAGAGTGGACATTGAATCTTTGTTTATGAACAAGAGTAAGCCATGCAAACTTATCAGCTTGATGTCTGTCTGTCATATCCTGATCAAAGAACGAAATTAGGGAGAAGATAGCTAGCACCAAGAAAGCAAGTAATTGTTATCACTTGAGGCTTTACTTGAAAATGCAAAAAGAGTGAAAGATGGTCAATATCCGAAAGATTTTCACCATCTTGATGGCTTCTCTATTTCCCTAAAAATAATAGGCAGCTTAGCACTTGTGAGAGAGAATTGCAGTCTTCCCATGTGAGGCACTCAATATTTTCTTGGTGACTCTGGCTTGCCACGTGGCTGCAGTAGGAAGGACAGATATACCACGCAAGAGAACTCAAGGAATACATCTGCCACTAATCATCCTGGAGAAAAAGGAGTTAATAGTGGGAATTGTTTCACACCAGACTGAAAACACATAGGAATTAAATAAATGTAGTTCCTAAAAACCCAAGAAATGTAGGACATTCACAAATTACTTTGGTATCAATTGTGTCCTGGCATGCATCATCTGCTATGTATAACAGAAAGACTGTGACAAATTACTTTCATTTACGTCTGACAATTCTTTCTAGAAGTCTATCCATTAATTGCCTTAATTTTCACATATTCCTGAAAGTGAAAAACAGTAGGCAATACTTAAAAATATGGAAGGAGAAACAATTCATGAGAGTCGAACAAAGCAATCCAAGGAATGTATTTTTATGGTTTAAATAACTAACTAAATAGTATGCATTATATCTACTGTGATATTACTAATAATGAAATTTTCTCCTCCTCAGAAAATGCTATTTTCTAGATATTTAAAATCAGCAACTGAAATACGCTTGTATAAGCCATTCAGCTATCTGATTGCCAACAATTGTAGACAACCAATTCATAAATTCCTTCTCTTAAAATGACAAATACAAATTATTGTTTCCAATAAAGTATTGTTTTTCTACACTATGTCAAAGAATTTTAGAATTTCAGAAATCATGATAGTCCGTGTTTGCTTCTCAAACATCTACAATATAGTTGTGTTTCAACAAAAACTGTGTATGTGCCCAGGACCCTGCTGCCTAGTGACCATTGTATTTTCGGTCAATAGGTCAGCATTATTTTTAAAAAATTATTGTTTTCCTGCACTTCATGATGGAAGTAGTCAGAATCTGCGTTTGAATCATACACACTGAATGTTTAGAGAATATCTGACACAGCTCCCTGTTTTTTCAAGTCAAGAGAGAATTCCAAAGAATAAAGCTGGTGGAATATATTTTAATTTTTTTTATTTTTCAATAAGGAATGACATTACACTGTACTGGAAATAAAAAGAGCTGTTTTGCTTCAAAGGACTCTCATGTTAGCATGAATTGAAATTATGTAAATTTCAAAGGAAAAGAATTGACTTCTATACTAAAGTAGTGGGACAGAGTTTTATACCAAAATGGCCACTGGTGTGTGTGTAATTTCACAACATTTATACAACTGTAATATAGATAAATAGCTTATTTCAAAATATTAATTGACATGAATTTATGTTATGGATAATATACAATCTATTGCATATGTCTGTGTGCAAGCTGTGGATACTACTGCATTTTCTGGTTCTTAACAGCACCTTAATTGAATAATTAGGTTTTTGTGAAACTTTTCCATATTAGTAAACAAATATCTCCTTGTTGAATAGGAAACCGTTTATTTTTAAATTGACCCATCATTTGAAAAATGTTATATTTAAAGCATATAGAAGGCTAGAGATCATTGTTTAGGACATTGTCAGTACCTCAAAATATTTTGGAAATCATTTATCTTTCTTCTTTGTTGAACAGTTACCTTCTAATATGAATCCCTTTGTAGAACACAAGATGCTGATAATCTATGATATATTAGTGACAAAAATTACCTAGAATAATCAAATTCTATATACACTATATACTTTATATATATCTATACATATCTAAATATATAAGGATAATCTATTATCTATATTGATAGAATAATACTATTCTATCTGTAGTAATTGTGTCTTTGGCTGTTCAGAAACTAAGTTCTTTCTTTTTTCTAGACAAAAGAAACAAAACTGACAGTTTTTCAATGTCTTTTTCAGGTTGATATTTATTTTGAGTCTTACAAACAAGTACAGTACATTTGAACTTAACTTTTGATCTAATTGTTCCTATGCAACTTGTATTTAGCATCTTTGATGTCTGAGTTAGTGATCTAATCCACTGTGTAACTCAGCTTTTATTGATCTGTTCTCATGCTGAGCAAATCAAGTCTCACTTTTATGGCAGAGATTGAAAAAGATAGTAAAACTGCCTCTGAGACAGCAGTTTAAATCTGTGCAATAACAGTGGAGGCAAGAGATAAGACTTTTATTACTCTGCCAAACTTCACATGAACTCAAAGTGTCATTAAATTGGTATGTGTCATTTGCCACATATATTTATTTTACTAGATAAGTTGGTAACCACCCATTTCAATGCAGTGCAGCACAATTTCTTTGCCACATCTTCTTTGCCACAGAATCTATCTCTGACACTCAAAATATATTTGAAATACCTTTCTTATGGTACTTTGCATACTTTTCAGATTTCATGTTCTCATGCAGTTTTCAAAAAGAATTTTTTCAACCTCTTTTACTTGAATGAATTCCAAAAGCAATTTTCAGTAGTTATACAAGTGGGACCATTTTTAATATGCTAGTCTGTCATGGTGAAAGAAGATTAATTCTCATATACTCAGAGCTTTTCAATCATGCTCCATAATGTGTGAGTTCTGTAATGCCTAGTGTTACTACATTACTAAGCATGGAGGAAAATAAAAGCAGTGAAAGTGCTGTATCTCAGCTTGATGTTATTGAGCGTAGTTTTACTTTAGAGGGTTTCCTATTGTGGTATTTTTCCCATTGTTCCTCAAGAAGAAAGACCTGATGAGCACACTGAAAGTAAACGACATGTGCAATAGGTGACACTTTTCACTCTTATATACAGAGCAGTGGTGAAGCAGAAAATGCTTGAAAATAGGTTGCCTGATTTTTTTTTTTAAAGTTTAATGTCCTGGAGTTTGTCCAAGATTGATGATTGTACTTGAAAACTTGCATGTCTGTATGTCTATCAATCACACTGTTCTGGTGAACAATCTATCCTCCTCTCTGAAAGTCAAGGCTTTTATGATGTTGGACCTCCAAAATGCAGAATACCCTTATATACATCATAAAGAAAACTCTTTATTTACATTGTCTCTCAGTTCTATTGTATGCATGCATAAGAATTACATAAGTGCAATGTGAGGAGGGAATGCAGGGCAGAATAAGCTAGAATTTTATAATACTTGGGGAAGAAGAAGAGCCACAAGAGTCTCTACAGTTGTAGTGAGGTCATGTGAATGAAATGTATGTTCTTGTAAAGGCATCTCCACATCAGTCATATCTACCTATCTATTATCATTCGTTAGTAACTTCTTTTCTCTGAGACAGCTGAAGGATTGGAATTTGTGAATGAACAATGAAAGAATATGACTCAGGTCTAGAATAAACTATTCTAATCTAAACTGTACATTAGTAACTTTACGAACACAATTTTATTTTATGTAATTTAATCTCAAGTGTAGAAAGAATTGCTAAGGCAACATATTGATTATCTCTTTTCAATTTGGAGTTAAAAGGTGTAAGGACACCACTCAAACCCTGATTTCTCTTCCTTCACATCCCTAAAATTAAACATACAGTCCTTTCAACATTCCTTATGTTATCACAAGGGAAAAAGTAAGAATTATCAGTGATAAATACCATTAATCTTGATACACTGCCTCAAAATACTCAGTTTTAGGATTCCAGTTGCTGTCTGAGATACCAAGAGGTCCCATCTTTAGTAAATGCATTTAACATTTTTGTATCAGGGCCATACTATGGATAGGATACAGTTTTGGTGAGAGGATATTGGAGAGGTTTTAATCTCCTTTCCTTCTTATTATAATTTATCAATGAGATAAATATTCCATAGTCCTGCAACCTGGTCTCACCAGGACACAGTTATCCAGTCAAACCAAGTCCATTAATTAGCTCTGTGCATGAGTTTCCCAGACTTATGAAGCACAGAGCTGGAAGCATAAGGCTGTATAATCCATCTGTTTAGGCCCATGAATTGCTTTTCAAGAATGTGCGAAATTACACATGGAAAATTTAAAAAGGAAATGAAATTAATAAAATTCAGTGCTCACCATAGATAGCACCACTTAACTGACTCAATATCAGTTTGCTCACAGCAGCATTAAACAAAATGCCAAATGATAAGGAAAACCAGCAGGATAATTATTTTAGAATATTGACAGCCAATGGAATTACCAGAGACTATTATTAAAAAAAATAGAAATCTATAAAATTATTTTTCTAGAGTCAGCAAATCATTATAAAATGCAGAATGAAGGCTCTGCACCAACAAAGCTGACCAAATTGTGAAATCAAGTTGTGCAGTCACTCAGTCAGGAAAGCAGGCTGACAAACAGGTAT
>JAOTQP010001179.1:15621115-15631164 GCA_026413545.1 Cichladusa arquata
AAAAAAAAAAAACCAAAAAAACAAAAAAAAACCCCAAAAAAAAACAAACAAAAAAACACCCCAAACCAAGAACCAATAAAAACAAACAAACAAGAAAAAAAAAATCAACCCGCTATTAAACAGGAGAGGTGACTCAGTCACTAACAGCACTGAAAAAGCAGTTACTCTTGACACGTTCTTCAATTCTGTCTGTACCAGCACTGTATGGCCACTCTCCTGGAGGAAAACAAGATCTATACCAGTAAGTAGTTGCTTCTGAAAGGCAGCAGGATGCTGGGTTGCATCAAAGGCATTACCAGCAGAAATGGAGTCACTCTCCCACTTTTAGCTCTTATCAGGCCAAACCTCAAATCTGTGTTCAGTTTTAGCCCCATACAGAAAAGGTAAGGATTGCCTAGAGACCATCCAGAGAAGGAACACAAAGATCATCATTTTCTGGGAAATATGCCATGTGAGGAAAGGCTGGAAGAACTGGCTTTGTTTAGCCTTGAGAAAGGTTAGAGAAGACCTTATTATACATTTATATCCAATATTTGAAGAGTGGTTATAAAGGAGATGGAGGCTCCCTTTATCCAAGGAGTCACATGAAGAAGATGAGGGCTAAAGAGTACAAGTCACTCCTGCGGTGATTCTGGTTAGACACAAAGAAAATTTTTCACAATAATAACAGTCTCCCCAGAGAAATGGTGGATTCCCCAGTGCTGGACACTTTAAAGATCTGAACAGGGTTCTGAGTTGCATAGACAGTGCTTTTACCAGGGAAGTTTGGCCCTATGATCCTTGAGGTCCTCTTCAACTTGATATTCTATGAATGGGTTTGTTGCCTGTTGATTATGACATTGCTTCATGGCCTGCTAATCTCTTCAGGCACAGAGGATATAGATTTGCAGTGAGATAGAAACAAGAACCCAATGTCATGTAGTATTTTTCAGCTCAGACAGGCAGTGCAGAAGTTTTGCCCTGAAGATCGCTTCAAAATTGGATTCATGTTCACCACACCACTGTTCCCTGGCAAGAGTACATGACATAATTAAAGCCTATATAAGAAGGAATATCTGACGGCAGCTAGAATTCCTGAAATATTTTTATAACCTTTTTTTATCATTCAAAAGAAAGAAAACAGAGATAAGAGCCTGCAAGGAGACACATCTCTACTGCTTCATGCCTGACCACAACATAACACGTAACTTACCCAAAGATACATATCCAATCTCTTGTTCTTCCCCTCTGCAGGCTCCAGACTATGCTTGAAGCAGTGTGCAGTCTGAATTTTTATGAAGATGATGACAGTCATCAGCATGACCTTGCCCTGTACTGCCCCTCATGGCTCCCCTCTCGTGCAGTGATACGTATGGGTAGATGGGATGTTGCTCTCCTCTGGAACAGCAAAGATTCCCACTCTAGGAGACTTGCAGCATTCTCCTTATGACAGAGGAAATGCATGGCAAGTACTTTCTACTCCATTTAAAGTCTTGGTATAAGAAAAGAGGCATGGCCAAGAAACCTTCTTCATGCATCTTTAAGACTAGAAATTTGCCATACTTGCTGGGATAATGTTATTTAGGACACATCTGTTTCATCAATGTTGTTTTTTATGTGCCTGTCTTCTAGAATGTTACAGAATAACTTAGAAGGTGCTTTAGTATTACCAAAGATGATTTTTTAATTAAAATATATTGTCTCTGGTTATTTCATGCTAGGAAAAAAACACAACTAGCTATGCAACAAAAACGCAAATACTTATGCAATCCCTTGAAGGGAACCTTTGTGTAGCTTTCAGTTGCAGGCAGCAGAGCACAAATCTACTACAGATTTTTTGTGACCAAAGGCTACAATAAGGAATTATGGACAAGTTACACTATCCCAGGAGGAAGCATAAAAGATTATATTCCTCAGACTGACTCCGAAAGTATCTCTTGGAAACTAATGAAAATGTCTGTCTTAAATATTAGAGTCTTCAACCAAGACAAAATTGTGGAAAAAAATATCCAAAGCCATAGAAACATGGCATTTCTTAAGTAAAACATGCTCCTTGGATGAACATGCACATTAATTTACATTTACAGGCTGCATGAACATTTTCAGTCTGGGTTTCAAAAATGCTGTGGCTTCAGTTAGGGTACTCAGGTTTTGTCTATAGAGCCCAAGCCACGCGTACCAATTCACAGAATCACAGAATCATTTAGGTTGGAAAAGACCCTTAAGATCACCTGTTCCAACCACTGACTAGTCACCACCTTGTCAACTGCACCCTAGCACTAATTTGTTGGACACGTCCAGGGACGGCAACTCCACCACCGTCAGAGTGGATGATGTTTAACACCAATTTCCATGATGAAATTCCTCCTTTTATCCAAACTCAACCCCTCTGGTGCAGCTTGAGGCCATGTCCTCTCATCCTGCCACTGGTTGCCTGGGAGAAGAGGCCAACCCCACCTGGTCACAGCCTCCTATTAGGGCAGCTGTAGAGAGTGACAAGGTCTCCCCTGAGCCTCCTTTTCTCCAGGATAAACACCCCCAGCCCCCTCAGCTGCTCCTCACAGCACTGGTGCTCCAGACCCTGCCCCAGCTCCATTGCCCTTCTCTGCACTCACTCCAGCCCCTCAGTGTCTTTCTTGCACTCAGGGCCCAGAGCTGGACACAGCACTCGAGGTGTGGCCTCAGCAGTGCCCAGGACAGGGGGACAATCCCTGCCCTGCTCCTGCTGCCCACACTATTGCTGATCCAGCCAGGATGCCATTGGCCTTCTTGCCCACCTGGGCACACCCTGGCTCATGTTCAGCTGCTGTTGAGAAGCACCCTGAGCTGCTCTTCTGATGAGCAGCTTTCCAGCCCCAAGTCTTTGGTGCGGCATGGGGTTGCTGTGACTGAAGTGTAGGACCTGTACTTGGCCTTGTTGGACCTCACACCATTGGCTTTGGCCTATCAATCCAGCAGTTTCCCCACTCATCTACACTGATCCCTGATATATGAGGTGACAGTCTGGGGATTAGTCTCCTCAGACCGTAGGCTGTCTGGCCTGAATATGCCATACTGCGCAGGAATAGGACAGGGCTCTTTCAGATGTCTGAATAATACTCAGGGAAAGTTATTGAGTCTGAGAATAGGTGTTAATTTTATCCAAAGTTTACTATCAGTAATTTTGTTACTGTAAAACTTGGATGAAATCTCCAGAATGAGAGGCCAGCACTTTTTCTGCCTTTACACCATCTCTCAGACTCCATCTAACATAGGTGAGCAAAAATATGCAATATGTGTAGGTGTGATCCACTTCTTTGTTCTATGGTGCATTTGCCAACCAAGAAAATGCAACTTTGCTGCTTTATACTGAGATTTATTCCTTGTTTAATAAACTATTTCCACTAAGGACTGAGTTGGTTTTGCTTTGTATTGTGTTTCACCTGTATTGAGGAAGCCAAGAGAAACAGAGGTGTATTGCTGTAAGCTGTAAATATTGTGTGAGATGAAAAGGGTTTTTGTTCAATGCTTTAAGACAATACTGAGAATTCATTCATTTCCAGGCTTGCTCTAACAGGTAGCTTGGATGTTTTGAACCATGTATTGAAGTCTGTAGATATTTTGATTGTCATAAGAAAATTCAATGTAATCCTGAACAAATAAAAAATTATATAATTATAAATTATTACAGATAAAATAAATTACATATGAAATGATGGCCCAACTAAACAACAGGATTTTTTAAGTCAAGTAAGTATGATAGAATACTGTTTTACAGCATGAAGTATCTTTTTACTGTGAATAAAGTTTTTATTTTTAAAAAATGATAAAATCTATTTTCTAAAAATTATTACCCTGAAAAAACTATATTAGATAGTATTGATCCTACTAAGGATTCCCATATCATGTGACAAACGTTATCTATTATGAAGGCAACGAAGAGCTTGTAAGAGTTCCTTGTGGTTTTTGGTGACTAATTTACTCTGCAAAAATTAGGTAAACCCTCCTATTTAAAGGAATTCTAATGGGAAGAGAGTAAATGGCTTTCATACTGGACTTTTATATGTTCTTCATAATTAAACCCCAAATAGACGTAGGTGTCTTTTGTAATATTTTCAAAATAGATACAGTGGTCACTATTTCTGGGCCTCACAATCTGCAGTGCAGCAGCCCTGTGGAGCAGAACCTAAGCAAGAGCTCTCTGAGAGGAAATTGAGATCAGCTGTGGGCATGAAGGGGCTGGAATGTCACACTGATCCTTCAATTCCTCAACAACAACAGCAAAAAAGCAAAAGATGTAGGTGAGGTCTGTCCAGGCTTAAAACAGGAAGACAGAGAGGAGCAGAGCAAGAGATGTTATTTGGCTGTTGTTGAACTGGTTGGGGAAAAGAGAGCTTTTCCCAATCAATACAGGCATTGTTTGCTTGGGCATATAGATTAAAATATTCGGTGGCCTAAGATGCTACTATGACCTATGTTGTCATTTTTCCTAAACTTTGACAGAGGAAACTCACCCTGTTTTTTACTTACAGGTTTATGCTGCTGGGAAATTAAGTGACTTGCCTTGGCAGTTCCTTTTGAAGTGTACATCCACCTTCTAGTTCAATATAGACGCTGTCCACTATGTAGAGTTGAGGTACCACTTATCAGTAGCTTTTTCTTTCATATCCTTTTGTATGTGTTCAATATTGTCGAATCTAAAATAAAACTCTGTTACTCAGTTTCAACACTGAATCAAGATTGTAAAAAGGCAAATTAGAGGAATAATACTGCTGATTATAACTAGCTTTAAATCTCCAATCTTTCTATTAATTTAGCTTCTAAAATAACCAGGCTTTCTCAGTGTCAATAATTAATTTTTTAATCTTGGATTGGATACTTCTCTCAAAGGAGCAGCGAAACCACAATCTAGTTTGTTAGGAAGTTTGGAATGTAGAAGTACAAATCAAAGCATGAAAGTAATGTTCTAATTTTTGTGATCACAAGGCACAGAATTGTTATTATGAAAGGTGATAAAAATTAGGAAGATCAGGCATACTGCTCTGGTCCCTACATCACAAGCACATTTACAGTCCAGGTCACACAGTGTCTCTAAGGGAAATGGCTATGTTTAAGATTTAAACATATAAACAAGTAGAAAAGGGCTTAGGTTTCCCATCTAACCAATGAAAATATCGGTGTCCTGAAGGTCTCTGGAGTTACTCTTTCCACCTATTTTAGTCACAGAAAATGCAGGCAGATATGACCCTCTCCACAGGGATCAAAGCCACCTCCTTCTTAAATGTCCAAATTGCTTGTTTTAGGAGTGATGTTTCTCTAAACAGTAGGTACAAATTACATTTCTAAGGGAAATGGGGTGAATGAAGCTATGGCCTTCCCCATGTCTATGTGTTATAGCAACAGTTGTACTTTCTTGCTCCCTCAGAGTGCTGCTTGCTTTAAAGGCAAGAAGGCAGCAATGGTTCTGCCAGGCTTAGGACTAATGTAAGGGGACAAGATATTCTTGTGTTCTGTGAATCTTCAGAAAACCCCTCTGTAAAAGATTATTGTGAGCAGCGAAGCTCTGTCTGCATTGATTGCCATGTGTTGTGAAATGCTTGCTGAGGCTTTACAGTTGGTAGTGCAGTCTATAGGATAACAAACCCCAAACTGAGTCAGGGTGGCATGTGTCAGGCACTGATTTCAAATCACAGCAGATCTTTCCAAAAGTTTAACTATGTCTTCAGAAAAAGAACCAAACTGAAAAATAAGGATATGAAAGATGCTTACCACAAACCATAAACACAACATAACCAACATTTTCAAAGCTTAAAAAAGGTTTGAGCTAAATACATTTGGAGAGTTTAGAGCATAAAATTGCCCATCTGTTTCTATTTGATACCAATTCCTAAAATAAGCTGTATTTGATCATTCACTTTCATATTTCCTATTGCTCTAGATTCAAATCTTTTTTCATTTTCACTAGGCTCAAATTTTGCAATATCATGTTGTAAAGAAAACGGAATCCTCAGGATTAAAAAAAAAAAAAAAAAAAAGAAATAAAGAAACCTCCAAACCATCTGTCGTTCCATGTATAGAAATCTATTTTCTTCCAAGTCTGTATTCCATTCCTGCATAAACTTTAAGAATCTTTAAAAGTATGTTCAAAATTATGTGAAGGGTAAAATTATGAAGTTCCCGCTTAGAAGAAAGTGGCTTAAATTCTATCCAATTATTTGCCATGGCAACCAGCTAAACACAAAAGGGCTGGAATGGATGTAGAGTACTGCCTCTATAATCATCACTGTATGTCCTTCAAATCATGGATATGCAGCACCACTATCCCAATCTACTTCAGGGCCATAAACCTACACGGTAATTATATGCTTTGGAACACTTCACTTAAGTGCACCAATAATATAGTGAGTGAACATGTTCTTTAATTCTGCACCTGTAAATGGGAAAAAAAAAAAAAAAAAAGAAATATTTCTATTGGAAAAATGGGGTGGGGGGAAAGTAAATTAAATAATTACATCATTTTTAACCTACTTTCTGATATATCAAGTTCCCACAAATTGCTAATCTTAAATTAGCTGTTAATAATTACAGAGTGAAAATGCTGGCTAAGCGTCCCATTCAGAACTATGATACATGTTTACAAAATGAGTAAAAATAAGAAACTCCAGATAAAGGGCTTCAGCTTATGAATTGTTTCTTTGCCATGGTGCTCCTGTGTTTCCACCAGTGGATTTCCACTACTGAATTTCCATGAATTTGCAGGGTAGTAATTTTGCAGCTCAGGCTAGTGATTTGCAGAACCAGACCCCAGGCACTGACACACACAGGGTCCGTCTTGACCTTCTAATGTGGAAGTTTCTACAGTTAAGGGTTATGAGGGAGGAGGTACAAGTTGCCATTTGCCTTTCAAATGTGTTCTGGGCAATTTGGGCCTAGATTGCAGACCAGGACATGCAAGTTCCTTTCTGGTTCTGTCACTGAGCCGTTAAATCTTAATCTTTGTATGCCTGTTTGCCCTCCTGCTTTTCCCTAGCTCAGTGTTTGGCTTGTGAACTCAGTGGACCAGAAGCTGTCTCTTATTTTCTATTTGTACAGTGCTTTGAACAATGGATCTCCACTATGCCTGTCTACGGGTGCTAATACAAAATATGGTCAAGATAAACCCAGGTCACCTTTGAAGTTTGTTGCTTCTATTTCAGGTCTGTCAAAGGCTTGTGTCTCCTGGTTTATTTTTTCAAACTGTTTTAGCTGGCTCATAAAAAAAAAAATTGTCCCCATAATCTTGCATTTCTTGTATTCTTTGGTTATCAACAGCTATAATGGTGATAATTATTAACGATAATGCCATCATTAATACTAAAACTACATCTAATAATATTGCCAAATATTATATGCCACATGGTTTTTGGAAATCATCTCTGATTAAACATTTGAGTCTAAGGGTAACCACAATGTGTCCGTTTTGGAGATACATATCTTGTATGAGCAACTGAACATTTGTATTTGTAATTTTTTTCTTGGACAGTGAAAGGGAACAGGCAATCGAAAGCAGAATGGAGCTGATATCACTGAATGATTTCACTGGACATTAAGGCAATTTAACAGAATTAAAAGACAAAGCTAAACTAAAATCCCCTTAATCTTCTAAGACTTATTAATCATACTCTAAATGTTGCAGCTCCCATACAAACTTCTAAAATGCTTTTTCACTCCAGTGAGCCAAGTCTTGTGTCAGGATCTTGTATTTTAGATTATATATTTAATAGTCACAACTACTGAACTGATAAGATTTAATAAAGACTCGAAATTTAAAAACATTTAGATGCTTAAACCTCACAGTTCTGCAAAAATATTGAAACGGTGAAATCAGTGTCCTTTAAAATGAAAAATATAGATAGTAGATGAGGAGAATCTGGCAAATGTGATAAACAACACTACAGAACACTTCATTAGTTCTAAGTAGATATGTTGATTTCTGAGAAATAACTTTCAGATTTTGCACACTTTAAATTATTGATAGCAATACTTAACATATTTAGAAATAAAAATAATCAGATAATCTGGGACAATTATCATCTGTGCATCTCTCCTACATAAATTACAAGGTGTTAGAAAATGTCATGGCTTATGGATTCCTCCTCAACACAATATATAAGTCTGTTAATGCTAGTCCTTATGTGTAAAGCTCCCCCAAAATAAAGACCTTTATTTCTCTACCAAATAAGACCTCTACCAAAAATACTTTGTGATATATATTTTTTAATATTTTCTAAATATTTTCTTAGATTGTTAAAACTTTACCATCCATAATAGAACACATAGAAGTTTTAATACACTTTAATATGCCATTGCTTTACTTTTAAAAGGCTTAAATTCAAAAATGTGTATTACTTGATAGTATATTGTTCAGAGCTATTTTACAATTAAAAATTCTTGAAGGTGGACCAGTGATACAGTTGGATGCATATTTTACCTAGCATAAACTGTGATAAGATGTGTTTTCTGTGCCTGTCACACAATACATATTGTGTATGAGGAAAACCATTAGAGTTTTATGAGGCAATTTGAACTGCCTGTAAAACTGCTGAGGGCAAAACAAGTTGGATTTTTAACAACAGAGAGTCAAACAGAGTATGTAGTGCTCTCACTGACAATTGTCATTGTTCCACATAAAAATGGGATCTGTTTTTCAGATGTGAAATAAAAATCAAACATCAAACAGTTATGATATGCATTCTATTTTTTTGAAAAGCATGATCTCCAAGACTTTTTTTACAGGAAGTATTTCCATGCAGTTTCTGAAAAGAAAAATAAAAAATGAACCAACCCCCTCAAAAAAGTAAAGTTCATGTAAAGTCTGTCTTATCTATACAAATGGAATAAAAGTGTCATTTTTTTCTATTCAATTACTTGCAAACTTATAGTTGCAGTGGCCCTGTAATAATCACCATAGTGATTACATAGAAATTATATTTCACAGGAATTTTTCACTTTATTCTGAGGAATCTTAAGACATTGTGGAAGCCGCATTTCAATAAAGTCATTGGACAAGAAAGACTTCCTTAATTTTATTACCAGAGCTAATGGTGGGTTTTGTGTGTTCTCAGAAATCACATCCCCAAGTTCCTTGGGTTACAATAAGACTTCATTTCTCCTTTCCCACACAACAGGCATGTGATCCCTCCTTATAACCTTTATAATTTCTTTACACAATGACTCCTTTTCATACACTCACTGATTTATTATTTCCCCTTTGCCAGGTGTCACCTTGGCAGGTTTCTCACCTCACACCCACACCGTTCATGGTGTGGTTGGCACTGTGATTTCTGCAGGGCCACGAACCCACAGAGAGTGGGTGCCTCCCAGTATCTCCTGACCTGGACCAGGTGGTTGGATTATCTCCATCACTCAGAAGTTTCAGCAGTTGTCCCTGGAACAGGGGCAAAGCACAGGGTGGATGCTCGAGCAGCTCCCAGCTCACACTGTGTCACAGAGCAGGGATGACAGCAATCACTCTGAACCACTCAGGCAAGCTGTGATTGACAGGCTTCATCCATGACATTTAAATTTATTGCCTCATCAGAAAAATGCTTAAAAATAATAATTAATGCTAAAAAAACCAATGGCGGGCATGTGGCTCAACAGAGGTTTTGTGCTGTATTCCCCATTTCCTCTTACTTGCGTTGAGTTCACCAGTAAGTTCTTCATAAATACTTCTGTTTTCTATCACTATGATGATGGCCATAATAGACACTGTGGGGAATTGCTGAAGTTTTTCTAAGCAGTAATATCAAAGTATATGAAAAATATGGATATATTTGTAACACACTCATATAAGAAAAACTATTCTACTTCAGTCTTCTAGTTTTTGGTTTGCTGTTGTTTTGTTGGTGTGGTTTTTTTTTTTTTTTTTTTAATTATGTTGTTGTAACCCAGTGAATATTTATGAATAACATGAATAACTTCTTTCAGTAAAAAAGTTGTCACTTAGTTATGTTAATACCTGAAGATGGGGGTAGGAGGTAGGAATTCCTAAAAATCTTTGAAGAGCTTTGTTCCATTAAGACTTATATTTTTTATTGTGGCCAAACTAA
>JAOTQP010001179.1:16055651-16067227 GCA_026413545.1 Cichladusa arquata
ATTGTTAGCAGCAACATTGAATCTTGATTTCATCATTATTTTATTTAAATCCTACCTTGGATGCATCCAGGTCTGTGTGATGCTTCATCGTGCATGGATCATAGCCATTATGTCTCACTTTAATGACAGGGTTGAAAATCTCAGCAAATACCTATGGAGTCAAGAGAATCTACAAAAAGTCATCACTATCATAGAAACACTTTAATGCACTAACTTCAGTCACAAGGGAAATCCCTTGGTACAGGCACCTGGACAATAGTCATGAATGTGTAGGCTAGTGCTAACAGGAGTAAATATAAAGGGAAGGGTCATATGTGGGTTGTATCTTTTAAAATTTATCTGAAAAAAATACCTCTCAAAATCTATTTTCAAAAGATCTATTGTTCATGTAGCAGACAGCAACTGCCAGTAGTTTGCCATGAGTTTTGCAATTGCTCTGAGTTTCTCCTAAACATCTTAGAAGCAAAACATGGAATTTCACCCTCTGTCTCCTAACAATAAATTGGCAGATTATTGGTGGTGGATTTCAGTCATTTGGACCTAAACAGTGCTCTATAGTGGTTGCTCACCTTCACAACGAAAATTGTACATAACTTTAGTTACAAGCTTATTCTAGTTACAAGAGATAGGTACTTGTCTTGGTTTGAAAGACAGGTGTTTGCTAAGGAAGGCAGGAGCCTCTCAAAATGGAAAATGTAAACCCCGTCCCTCCAAATTATAATAATTTTGAAATTTAGTGGCTCTCAGGCAAAGATATGGGAATAGAAATAACAGTTCTTTACTAGGAAAAATTAAAGCAGAAATACAGCATTACAAAAAACAAACCCAAAACACTGACAGTGTCAGAATACAACCTGAAACCCTGTCAGTCAGGGTATTGGTAGCAATCCGATTAAATGGTGGCTGCAGTCCTCCTGGGGGGACAGGTGTAGTTCTGTTGAAGCAGTGGTCCTGTAGAAGGGCGCAGTTTTCCTCCGAAAGTCCAGTGATGATATGGAAAGGTCCGGTTTTCCTCTGGAGTCCAGTGGAAAAAGGCTGCCTTGGTGTTCCAAATCTCAGTTTTTATCTAGGTAGGAAATGCTTGGCTCCTCTCCCTGGGTAGAGCATCTGACAATGGGATGATGTAATTTTATCACTCATGCAGTGGGACTTAATGCCCCATTAACAGATGATATTTTCCTGGAGGAAGGTTGGGTTGTGGAAAAGATAAAGAACACTGCCCCACCTGTTTTTTAACAGATGGTGATAGAATACACACCCCTGGTCACATCCTGCATTGCAACCCAAGACAATCATTCTCACAGTCATAGTCCTCCAGGTCAGGGCACTGAGACCCCCTTGGACTGTCATCCATGTTGAAGTCAGAAGCAAAGAATGCATTAAACATCTCTGCCTTGTCTCTGTCCCTTTTTGTGAGGTGACCATCCTCATCCTGTAATGGGCCCATACTATTTTTACACAGTGTATTGCCATTAACGTATTTGAAAAAATGCTTTTTATTGTCCCCCAGTTCTGGCCAGCTTCAACTCCAGCTGAGCCCCAGCCACATAAATTTTCTCCACACTGTGGCAAGCAATATTTTTCTATTTCTATTCTTCCCATGTTGCCTGACCTTGTTTCCACTGGGCACATACCTCCCTTTTTTGCCTTATTTCTAAGAGAAGATTCCTGTTCAGCCAAGTGGGCCTTCTGCATGCTTGACTTCTGACATTTAGATATTTCCTGCTCCTGTGCCCTTAGGAGGTAAGGTTTAAAAAGTGACCAGCACTGATGGATCCCAGCACCTGCAAAAGCATTTCCCGTGGGGACCTTACTCACTAGTTGCCTGAGCAGCCTGAAGTCTGCTCTCCTCGTGTCCAGAGTTGAGATTTTGCTGGCACTTTTTTTTCCTGTAAACAGATTTTAAACTCAATCACTTCATGGTCACTGTGGCCAAGATGGCCACCAATCTCCACTTCGCTCACAAGATCCCCTCTGTTTACAAGCAGTAGATCAAGGAGGGCATCATTCTGGATTGGCTCCCTTAGGACCTGTTCCATAAAGCTGTCATCCAGGTTTTTTAAGAATCTTCCGGTCTGGGTTATAACAGCTTTGTGATGCTCACAGTTAATTTCTAGGAAGTTGAAGTCCCCCATAAGGACAAATGGGAGTTGACTTGGAAGAATCCTTTAGTTCCTCAAAGAATAATTCATCGTCATCCTCATCATCCTGGCTAGGAGGTCTATAGTAGACTCCTACGATAACATCTGCATTATTTCTTTGCCTCTTGATTCTTATTCAGGGGCTCTCAACTGCACCACTGCCAACTGTGAGCTCCATATATTCTAACCCTTCTGTTACATACAGTGCCACCCCTCCACCTCTTCTGCCCTGCCAATCCCTCCTGAAGAGCCTGGTAGCTATCCAACATGGCACTCCAGTCACAGGACTCATCCCACAAGGTTCCACTTATGCCAATGATGTCAAATCTCTGTGACTGGGCCAAAGATTTGAGCTCCTCGTTTGTTTCTCATGCTGTGTTCGTTAGTATAGGAACATTTCAAGTGTGGTTCATTGTAGCAAACACCTTGTGAAGCAGATTGAAGGATCCCATAAGCACTTGTTTCCTCAAGTTTTGGCACAGCTGGGTAATAGCATCATCTTTCAAAGACCTCTCAAGGGGAAAGAGATTACATAAGTAAATGATTGGCCAGATGCTTAACTGCAATGAGATGCCTCTCCACTGCTTCACCCCAAAGGCCTATTTGGTAACAGGGAAAGGAGAAAGCAGCTTCTGTGCTGGTTTGCCTTGCCTGCCCAAACTACTCCTTAGATACACATAAGAGCATGAGAAATCCACCTGTAACACCCCAAATAGAAGCTGGTCAGAGCAGGAAACTGGACCCAAGTTGTCAGGAGAATGAGATGAAATCACAGTGGGCTTATATGATATTTATTACTTTTTATTTCACTGTGAATTTGACAGACTTCTGGCAGAGAAGTCCAGAAACATGAAATCTAAAATGCGATGGCAGAAAACAACTATTAAGGATATATGAAGCCTTCAATTTAGAATTACTGTAGCTGCGTAGTGGAAGCGTACTAGAAGTAATAATACATGATGAGTGGAAGCAAAAGAAAAAAAAGGCCATTTCATTCATAAAACACTGCTCCCACTGAATCTGAACATTTATGAAAGTTGACAGAGCAACAGAGGCCAATGGTGAAAAACTTTTAAAAAATCAAAGTGAAACACTAATCTTAAAGAAATTAGGATTGTCCTGGTTTGAAGGACAGGTGTTTGCCAGTAAAGGCAGAAGTTTTCCATTGAAATAGAGACTTTAATTCCACTCCCCCCAAGTATTAGAATTGTTTGAATCAAGGACTCTGAGGCAGAGATAAGGGGGTAGGAATAACAGCTCTTTTATTAATATATTTAACCATACAAGCAGCAACAACAGCAGTTGTTAAAATTACCAACAAAACAGAACAGACAACTGGGTTCTAGTCCTTTCTCAAGCTGCAGGCACACTCTCTCTGCGCTCGTTCCCGGTGTTGCAGTCAGAGCAAAGCCCGGCAGCTGCAGAGAGGCGGCGGCAGCGGAGGCGGGAGGGGCAGCAGCGGCCACGTCGGTCTCGGGTGGGAACGGGCTGGAGCGGGCAGCTCCTCGCTCACCGTGTGTGTCCGGGTGATTGGAGTGTCCGCAGAGGCAGGAGGCTGGAACGGGGCAGATGCAGGGCAGGTGATCGCAGAGGGGTCTGGCTCTCCTGCGTTCGGCCGCGTGGGCTGGAGATGGGGGGTCCTGCTCCGAGCTCGCCTGAAACATGAGTCCCCTCCAGGAGCCCCTCCGGGAGCCGCTCCCACTTACCCTTTTTGTCTAGAGTTGTTAAAGGTCCTGGGTGTAACCCGGCCAGTTCCATTGGCATGATAATGGGAAAATTCCTTAAATTGACACAGTAATAGAAAAACACTCAACCTCCAACAGTGGGTCTTTGATGGATTGTGACACCTCCTCATGTGCCCCTCATGTGCATGTCCCATAGAAGTGGCCTTTCTGGGGTGGGAGGTTTTACAGCTGAGGCAGTTTGTGTAAGGGAGGATGGGTTGCTGGTATTCTGGGAATTCAGTACACATCCCCAGAGTGGGGCATGGCTATGGAACTCCTCAGCTTTATTTCACTGCGCAATCCCAGGCAGCTAGAATACCTCTGGAGCCACACACAAATTTACAGAGTGTGTGACAGGAATTATTAGATATTGATAATATGCAATTATACATGTTATAAACTTTGCACCTATTCCATGTTCCATACCTTTCCTAAAGGAAAATTTGCAGCTGGATAATTCTCCAATGACTAGCCTTTAGCTCTTGGCATTTATCAACAGTATTGGCCATTACATCAGTGTTACATTTAGTCATGGGGAAAGAAGTTGCTGTAAACAGTCTCTCAAAACAGGGATCAAGGTCAGAATTGATTTAAACTGACCCTGACAATGAATTAGACTCATTACAGGGCTCTGCAGCCAGGGCCTATTAAAGTAATCGGGTGTTTTTTCCTTGATGTTTTGGAGACACTGAAATTTTATCAGCATTGAAATAGGATGAGCTGCCAGGAGTGTATTTGAAGATGTCAATGACATCTCTTTCAGTGTTATTCTAATTCCACTGAGTGTAAGACATAAAGTATAGGTTACTCTGTGACAGATTTATGAAAAGTAAACAAAAATCTTTGTAACTCCATTATCTGTCCCATTGATTTTCCTTTATCCCTGGTGTCTCCAGGATTTCCAGCTGTAACAATTTCTGAAGGGGCTGTTCTTCCAAGAACAATTTTCTTAAGGGGTAAATGGAAGCACAATATATCTGTAAAATGAATTTGTAATGTTTCCAGAGAGAAAATACATTTTTTATCTCTTCCAGGAAGTGGTTTTTGTAATGCAAACATTCAACCTTTTAATAAGTTTAAGACAATTGGATACCTGCTGTTACTCAGGGAATTACTCCTTCAAGATGCTAAGGAAAATATTTTCCAAGTGGGATGAGGCAGACACTAGAACAGTTTGCCCAAAAGGGATGTGGGGCCTCCGTTCAGTTCATCTGAGCAAGGCACTAAGCAGCCTGAGCTGATGTTGCAGGTAGTCCTGCTCTGAGCAGGTTCTTGGACTGGGTGATGTCCCATACTCACTTCTAAAGTTCTTCTCTTAGCCTATTATTTTGAGGACTTACAAAGAAAGTGCTGTTTTCTTCAATTCTTGCACTTCATTTGACAGCAGATCTCTGTTCTCAGGGACATTTATTGTCTACTCAGACTTGGACGTTTATTAATTAGTAAAATAAAATAACTGACTGAGAAAGAGAAAATGAGGATTTTTACAAAATAAGTGTGATTTTAAAAGTAGGGCACTTTTCTTTTGGCCTTAAGTAAGCACTGAATAATCTTGGTTATGAATAATAGAAAATTAATTTCTTTTTACAAAAACTACTTTTATAGCAGCTTAACGTAAGTTTCTGTAGAGAGGTTAGCTCTGATCTACATATTCTTGAGAATGGAAGCTGGCTATTGTCTCTTAATACATTGGATGCCAAAATACTTCTGTGTGATCACTGTTGTCACTGCAGCTTCACATGATCTGAGGTATCAGAAATTTGAAATCAGCCCTGATACAGAAAAATATCCCAAAAAAATCATGTTTTTTCTTTAGCTGAGGCATGGTCTGGATTTTTTTTCTGTTCAGGTAGTGGGTTTGAACCACAAAATGCTGATCCACAGACAGAACCAATCTAACCTGTGGGACACTTCCCTAAGATTCTTCCTCAACCCATTGGTTGTAAACTGCTAAATTGCAGAAAATGTCATTGTTTATGTATACTCCTTGGAGAGTAGGAGACCTGGTTCCATTATTTGACTGATTTTTGTGGGTTTCTTTCAGACCTCTTAACATTTGTTTCTTGCTGACTGAGTCTCTGGGGATGTAGGAAACAAAGACCATCACGTTTTTTTGCCTTTAATGCTGAACAGCACTGTGGCTTCTCTGGATACCGTATGTCCCAGAAAGCAAATGTGGGGTGCCAGATGATGCAATGACATGTGCCACACTACTGGCTGAATAGAAGGGTCACACATGATTCAGCTGCACCACTTTCTTGCCTGCAGGTCTGCATTCTCATTCTTCCTTAGTTTTATGCATTCAGAGTTAAAGTTTGTGGGACACAACTGAATGCAAAGATCTAATTCTCTCAGTTTGGGGGATTGAAATTAGGATCATATTTGCCCTAGGCTGTCTTAGTTGCCTGTTATGAGACAGGCTTTTTCAGTGAGTGTGGGATGGGACTAAATAAGAGGCATCCCCTTCTCTTTCAAGAGGGAGCTAACAATGAATACATTACTGATTAATGTACCTGGCTAGCTACTACTAGCTACCTGGATAGAATTAGGTGAGATGAAACCAGACAGAGCACAAATGCTAACCAGGCCAGCACTAATCCAAACAGTCGGAATCCACAATTCAGTTTTCTTAGGAGTCACGCAGACCCAGCCTTATTAACCTTTTTCCTGTGCATCTGTCCTTCAGTTTTCATAGGTCAATGACATTGTCCTTACTAGCAACGTGTGGGTTCCTACTCCATGCTAATTATTTTTTCTTTTGAGGAGGAGTTAACAATAGCAAGCTACCTGGCATATCTCAAGGTCCAAATCTGCCCACAGGAAGGAGCCAGAGACCATAGATGAACAGATGCATGGAACAGTTTTTGGAGGCAGAATTACAGACAGGCAGAGGAGAGAAAAGAAAAGAGATGATAAACTGAGGAGGTGAAAGATAGGAAGAAGAGAGGAAGATGAGGGCTGATAGAAAGTCTTTGGTTGTGAGGATATACATCTGGGTTTTTGCGAGAAGTGTCGAACCCCTAATTCCTAGCAAAGTCCAGAGCTGTGTGAAGTCTGCCTTGGTGCAAAGAAGTGATCTACATATCACCCTGTACTCCAGCCCTTCCACCCTGTTACAGAATGGACTACAGCAGTAGCTCAAATATCAACCATGAGATACAGAGTCTGATTTGAATTTTATTCTGCCCTGCAAATATGGAGTGACAAAGTAGTTTGGAAGTACAGAAAAAGTAATATATTATAAACTTAAAAGAAGGGAGAAATGCAAAGCTGGCAAAAACCAGAAAGCTGAATTATGGCTGATATGCTTGGATTCTGTAGGAATTTATTTTTCCTCTATTGGTTAAGTATTTCCAGTTTGTATATCTAACTGTCATTTTGTAAATATTCAATAATTGTCCACTAGTCAATACCAGGTGCATTTTGCTAGCTTCTCACACTTCTGGGATCAGAGAGCTTTCTCTGCCTCCTGTCAGCTTTCTCAGTTGTTACCCACATTTTTTTTCTGGAAAAAGACTTTAATCTGCTGCAAAATGTGTCACACAGTGGTGTGGGACTTCTTATGTCTCACTGAAGCTTGTATGCATGAATAAGTACTATGGATCTGGTACACTCCTTTTCACTGCTGAGCCAACATTTGGAGGCATTTTGTATCTTATTAGACACACAGAATATTTTAGCATTTTAAATTTCAGTGTTTTCTAAAAAATATTTTATTTCATTCATAATGTGCAAGGAATTTATATCCTGGATTTATATGCCAGACTGGCAAATAGAAGAGAGAAAGGTGTCTAACAACCGTGTTTCAGTTTTTGTCTTAGGAGTTGCCCAATTTTTCTCTGACCATTTCTCTTTATGTACAACTGTTCTATTATAAACCTTGTTACGATACAACAATAATTTTATAATTATGCAATTAGAGGTGGGCCCAGTTCAGCCTGAATCTTTGTGCGTATATTTGTGTGTTTATCTTTGCCTCTGTGTATGAGGTTCATTTCCAAGGAATCCAAACCTGGATCCAAGTCCAAAGTCCTCAGATGGTCCCTGTCATTGCAGAAGGCTAAGCCAAAACAGCTGAGCACAACTTCGAAGACATTTACACTCTAAATCCTGGTCCAAATGACTAGAATTCCTTTCCTTCTCTCATCCCTTTAATCTAAATTGAAGATAAGATCTAGGGAACACGGGAAAAAGAAAAGACAATATCAACAGTTGATATTAATTGCTCTTTATCAATCCCTGAAGAGTTCTCAAAATATTTAAACAATCTGTTCGAAGTAACAACATTAATAAACTGAATGTGAGAGAGAAGCCAGTAATTACAGCAGAGCTTAAACATCACATCTGATAAGTAACAAAGACCTCTAAATTAAACAAATAAAAAAGATAAAACAGAAAGCATAGTAAAAAAAAAAATCAAAGCATTGTCCTAAATGGCATAGAGGTTACATATGAATTAAATATCTCTAATGTCTTTCCAGAAAGAAAACATCATTAAAAGCCTGGAAGAACTGAGTTCTAAATTAATTCTTCATCAACATTCAAAGTGCTTCCCCCTCCTTTCTATCCCAGCATTTTTCCTAAGGCCTCATACTTGACCCATAAAAACCATCTAATTGTCATAAACAAAAAATAAACTTTTGACCATTAACGGAAGATTAGAGTGTTGTAGGAAGTAGGTGGAATATGAAAGCCTTAAGCCAAGAGTATATTCAAGGTCTGAGAGAGGCTCTTTGTATGGAATATACATGGAATTTATTTGTTATTTATTGCAATTATGCATTCTCTTTGTCAACCAGTTGTATTTACTAAGTGCCAGTTACTTGCAGATCCATTTGATTTGAAGGTAAAATATTTGTCAATTTTTATGGCAGTTCTGCAATGTAGTAGAACCCAAATTTTTGCCAAAATTATCCCAGTCAGTGCCATTTGCAAAAGCTTGTGGTATGTTAGCTTAATTCAACTTTTTGGGTTAGAGATAGGGCTGCTGAATTGTATCATACATGATTTATCTTTCACAGGACTTGAATGACTAGATACTTTAAATCCACCTCTGTTTAATTCATACAAGGCTTTTGGGCAGACAGCTGTTCAGCAACCTCAGCGAGCACTTCCTTCTCCCTACTTCTGAAACCTCCTCATCTTCATCCTTGATGTTTTACATGGCTGATATTCTTCTCTTTCATCGGTAATTTCTAACAAAGTGATGCAGTGGAGTTTGATATACTTCACTCTAGGGTAGCAAGTATATTTTTTCTGGTTTTGCTTGCATTTACTATTAAGAAGTTACATTTTTATGCAACCCTACAATAATTTTGTTAAGATGAAACACTGGAGGCATTTCCATTCAGACGAAGGATATGTCAGAATTTTAAGACTGTTTCTCATGTGGTTCTTTAGTGACATATATTTTTTTCCTCTTAAAAAGGAAAAGAAAAAGAAAAAGAAAAGAAAACCCAACAAAGGAAATTGGCCCGGGGAAAATGCCACTGAGATACTGTTAAGAAGTCTGACTCAAAGCCAAGCAGCATATGCAGGGCGAATGCTCAGTCCACCCATTGTGCTTACAGCCACAGGGGGCTGAGAATAGTACCCTAAGAGATTTTACTAGGAGTGTGGTAAAAATATTCTGGTATAGCTACCTCTCTTTCTGAAATGAGAAACCTTACTTTTACATTAACTTATACTATCTACTCTGACATAGGTTTTTATTTCTGTGTGGACACTGCACCATTATGCATTCAAATAAGTGCTGTGAATGTAGTGCAGATTATTCTTTAGCATACTGCAAAGTTAATTGTAACCTGGATACCACTTATTCCAATGCAGGTAATGAGGGACCATTGAGTCCATGGCTGCAGAAGTTATGGCCATGGTGCATTTAATAACTAGTTCTTTTACCAGAATGCAGCCCAGGAAGATCTATTTTCAGTCTAGTAGAATTTTGAGTAATGGTCAGACTGTTTTATTTAAGTTGTGCTAAGGAAGACTGCTTTCAGGCACAGGGCAGAATTAGGAAGGTGAAGAGAAGAATCACGTTTGCTCATTTTTTACTCTCCTGTTCTAAGAACAGTGTTGTTTACCAGAGAATCTGATCGATCTTTGACAGTTTTTCTTTTCTTTTCAATTAAAATAAGGAAATTAATTTAGGGCTATCTGATAGCTTGGAAACATGGAAGTGCAAAGCATGCTGTGCTGGCTAGTCTCCCTTGAAACACACCCTTTAAAGGGCAGAGACCTGGTACCATCACTGCCTCCTCACCTCACTGAAGTGGTCAAAGCAGACAGTGGCTCCTGAAACTGGAGAACAGCCTTGGTCTTTGCTGGCGGCAGTGCACAATGCTCTTCCTCTTGCTCCAGGCTTGGAACAAATCTGCTATTCAGCCTTAAGGGAAGGCAAGTTTTTTAGCTAGAGTGTTAGCTACAACCTTCAAAACAAAACTTGTTATTATATTGTCGCAGAATGCCTGTAGATTTATGAGGCTTTGGGAATACAATAAATTAATCACAGTAGTACTTGTTTGTTTTTATAAAAGTTTGCAAAACAAGTAATAAAGTGTTGATTTGATTTTTTTTTTTAACTTCAAAATCCATTAGATATTGCTCTGAGTCTAGTTTTCATTAAAATGCACTCCTCTAGAATACATCTAGGAGTCATGACTTGGTTGAATGTGATTAGGACTTCTGGAGTTACAGTCACAAGTCAAAAATCATCAGATCCTAAGTTTGATCTTCAATGTACTTCTTCTTTAGGTATAATAGTACTCTATAAATTTTACAAAAACTACATGCTACAATTTCTATTATGACAAAGAGCTAGCTAGGGGGAAAAACAGAAGAATGATTATTAAAGGAAATAGTCCTTGACTTTCCAGTAAAATAAATGGAAATACCATAAATGGAAGTATCAAAAGTTTACTTTATCTCTTGAAGTAATTAATAATTTAATGGAAACTTTCTATTTTAGAACTCAGATGTTTTTTATTAGGACTGCTAAAATGCTTGACAAACCATTGCATAATTTGTCAAATTACATCCAACAGCATTAATTAAAAAAAAATTTGTTTTCAGTAGTTCTGAAGGGGTATTACTTCAAAAGCTGATGTACTAATCATTCTTCAAAATCTAATTCTGTTCCTGTTCTACGTCTCACTTCACATTAAGAACACCATGTCTCTACACCTAAAACACACTGAAACTGCAGGCTGCACACTCCAGCAATGGTAGCCTCAGCTGCTGGGGATGCCTGCTATCTCCATGCTACATTCCCTCTTGAAAGAGTCTGTTTTTCAATTGATGACATTGCACAGCTTTTCTTTTTGTCAAGGCCTTTTCAGTAGAGTGGCATGATGTGAAATAGAATAACCTGATGAAATACAATAAGTTAGTAATAATGCCATACACTGAGCACCTTTCAACATGACAGTTCCCAAAGAGTTTTACTTAGACTGTACATATAAAAATCATTCTTCACCCACCACTGAAATGCAGTTACTGTTACAGAAGAATAGGGTAACCGTACCATGCCAGGAATAACAGCTTTTTTGAGTAAGGGAAATTAAGAAAAATGTCTTCATATGAAACAATAATGGGAATACTTAGGGATGCTGGATCTAATTACTAGCATTTGCATTTGGTCAACGTGTTTAAAGGATTTCTTGTAAATGCATGAATCAATAATAGGAATAGGGTTATCCAGAAATATTTAGTT
>JAOTQP010001179.1:16342667-16353170 GCA_026413545.1 Cichladusa arquata
TGCTAAGTTTTTCTCCTGCCAAAACATGCCTGAGGCCAAGGACACTAATGGGATTGACTCTTATTCAACCAATTGCCTATTCCAACATGTGCAGGACTTAGTTTACTCTGGAGATACTGACATCAGGATCTTTAGTACAAACCAACAAAGTAATTTGAAAAGTCCAGTTTCAAACTAACCACAGCTAAAAGGGGTGCACATTAATAAGTGGTCAAGCTCCACAGCAACAGTAGCCTGTGCACAGACTGCCCAAACCTCTTGCCCATTCATTTTTACCTAGATAACTACACAATTGTACTGCATTTATCTGTATCCTGATTCCCACACGGTCTTCTCACACAAACATTCTGCAGACAAAATGCTACTCTCAGATCAAAGAAAGGCAAAAAAATCTAAGATCTGTTATCTCTGGTTTTCTATGATTTTCCCCCTTCCTGTCACTTTGACGTTATCTTATGATAGACAAAATTCTTGGCCATAAAGATGTTAGCTGTCACCTAGTGTAACTTTCACAAAAGAAAATGAAAAAAGGGGAGGCAGGGGGGCTGCATGTTTTTCCAGTACTTTTTCTTGTAAGAATAACTGAAAATTATGGAAAACTGTGGTAGTTCCTTCTAGGAAGTGCCAGCATGGTCCTAGAATACTGCTGCTGGGCATTTCTAAGGCAGACCTGAAAATCTAAATATAATCACAGCTATATTTCCTTAAAATTTACTGTTTATCTACATGTTCAGAAAGGCCTTGCTGCCACTGTGTGGGGCAGGGCAGAGCTGTAAGTTGTGGTGCTCCAGCCAGATAATCATACATTTAGTTCTGCAATATAAAGAAATTATTAGTCTTTGCTTCAAGATAAAGCTTGAAATCTGGATTTTTTTAGCACTTAGTTAAATATTAGATGATGACCTCATTTAAATGACAGAGTAATTATGGAAAATACGTAAAACGAATTAACTTGCATACTAATGTTGATGGTCTTAAAATGATGACTTTAAAAAGCATAAATAACATATATTTTATTTATGTATATATAATATATACACAAACATTTTTTCCATCTGAGTTAATGAATATTTAAGAGTTAATTTTCTACAACAGAAATGTACACCTTCATTAGACAATTTAGCTAGACAGAAATAGAAACTACACAGAAAATAGTAATTTCAAAGTGTATATAAGCAAACTAGTATTCTCAGACACTAGAAAACAAACTGTTATCCAGTGAAGTGTTTACTTCTTTACTAAATTGTGGTCAATCTGTAGATGAAAGTATTTTCACAGTTCATTAGACAGCATGAGATGCAAAAGTGAGAAAAAAAGGTATGGTCCAAATCTGACAGGGTAAGAAAGTTGTTCTGTTTTTCCTTCTTCTAGAGACCTGAGGTGTCAAAGAAAACACTAACATGATTGGAAGATAGAACTCTCTTCTTATGGCTTAAAAACAATAACCATAATTTAGCAGATAGGAGTCATGTGAGTTTGCTGCAAAATATCTTCTTATCTGCAGTAAAAGACCTTAACTATTGTAAAACTATCAGAATGATGTAGCATGTGTCTGCCATTAACAAAACAGAGAGTGGTAGGAAGTTAAATCTTTACTACATGTCAAATTACTATGAGATTTAAAGTAAAAATATAGAACTCTAACTTGGATAAATTGAAGAAGTACAATGTTTGTGGGAGGGAAGAATGGGACAGGACTCATTCACACTGACTAAACACTTTTGGTTTATATGGGGTATCCTGATACTTAAGAAAGAAATTGTGACAAAAAGGTGATGACCAAGTTATATAATAGGAAACTGTTTGGGGTTTTGAGGATTTTTTTTTTCCGTTTGGTTTGAGGCTTTGTTTGTTTGTTCATTTATTTGTTTATAAACTAATTACTGACAACAACTGATGAGAGAGAATTGGAGAACAGGGATGTCTCTTAATATTTTCTGTAACTAATTGTTCCCAGCAACTAAAGAAAGAATTTAAGCCTCCACACAAAAGACAGATTCAATTGCTCTTTTCCTTAAATATTTTCAGTGATGGAAACCTGAGTATGCACGAAGACAACAAGCAAATACATTCCAAAACTGAAGTACAGGGATTAACTTGTTAATTCACTTTTTTTTTAAAAAAAACACATTTATGTGATATTCTATGTACTCAGCACATCCCTTGCCATTAAGTTTTGCTCCCTCTCATAATTTTGAAATACTTCAAAATGCATACTCTATGATTTCCCTCATTATAAAAGTCGTAGTTTTATATAATATTACAATTACAACTAAAAAGTGTTTGGCAGAGATGTTGGTAGGTTATTTATATATTTAGCTCTCTTTGTCCAAGGGATATTTTCTGCAGATTTTCCTTTTGTTCTTATTCTAGTATCAGTTGCCCAAACCAAATGAATTTGGTCAGTTCCTTTGAATTCAACAAAACCTTGTTTGCTTTTTTTTTTTTTAACTATTTGCCTGAGGAATTCAGAGCCCAAAAACTACTTACAAGAAAATATTATTGTTGCAAGTATGGTTTTCTGATAACAGAAAAAAAATAAGCACTTAGGCGAATGGAATGAACTGTAGTAATTTAAATATTTACTTCCCTATATTGCTCTTAATGAAAGGAGCAGAGGTGTTGACGGTGTGATTTTACCATAGTTACAAGGGTCCAGGGAGCTTCAGCCGATGTGGCCCTTCAGCCAATGTGGCACTTCAGCCAGCACTTAACAGAGATCCTAGACAACCTTTCTTTAGGCAAGTCTAAAAGTTTGTCATTACACCTCTTCTTGCCCTTACCCTAGCCTACTACTTGGCTCTTCACCCTAGTTTGAAAGGAAGAATGTTCAGCTCCCTTTCAGAACTACTGGGAGCAATTTTTCACTGTATTTTGGAAACACTGAAAAAAATGAAATAAAAGTGTGTCAAAACAGCTAGAGCAAAGTATCTTTAAGGACACATATTTTGCTTAACCTTCCCAATACAACATATCTTCTTACAATAAGATTCTTGAATTTGTCCTTCTCTGGTTTTAAAGATTGTAATTCCTGTGCTTTACACCATTTCTCCTCCCACACATTCAGTATCATTTCAGAAAAGAATCCCACAAAACGAGACATCTTTTAATGTCATCAATACTAATTTCAATTACTACACAAATCAAAACAGACCCTCCCTTCCTTGTTAGTCTTCAATAATTCATAAACAGTTCTTTCATAGCCTGCATGTACCTCACTGGTACGTATGAAGCCCTGTTACTCAAGCCTCATAAACCAGTCCCAGCATCCTCTTTTACGTGGAGTCAATTTGCATGCAGGAATGCAGGCAGTCATTGCCCTGCAACTGAGATGTTTGAAAGCATCTGTCTGGGAGATGCAAGGTGATCTTGAATACTGTCACATACTTCATTTTTGGGTAGGCCAGATATGTTTCACTTCCTGAGTGAGATTTATTGGCAGCTACTACCAGGATTTCTTAATATTTGCTGATGGCTTCAATTACATATGCCTAGTGTTTACTACTACCATTTTTTAGAAGTTGTTATGGATACATTTCCCTAAGTTCATTATCCATTTGCTCATTCATTAGCAGTAGCATACATATTTAAGGGAACCTGCTAATAAATTGCCTATCTCCAACTTATAAACTTGGATCTAAAATACCCTGAGTCTTTTGAAGAAATACACAATGACAAGCATAATGACTACATATTTTCATGAGCTGTTACAGACAAACCCTTTTCCACTACTCAATACTTCCAGGAATTTTCTTCAAAACTCAACACAGCCACTGCTATGAATTAAAAGTCATACCTGTTACTAAAATACATCTTCTTCTCAAGGCAAAGTGCACTACCATCAGTCAGATGATAACAAACCTCATGAATGATTGCTAAAATAGTTAATCAGCATTTAACCCTTTTAAGTCTTTACTACTTGGCAATTTTTGAAGCATTTTTTCCTTGGGAGCCAACACTTTCTCTGAGAATGAACAGATATATTTAAGAAAAACTGCAAGTAGTACAAATGACTCTCATATATATATACTATTCCTTACTCCTATATTCTCCATAAGCTGATCATTTTCTTCCCTTGTCAGTTTACACTTCTTCCTCTCCTGGACAGCTTTCAACTATGTAACAATGAAGAAATCAAATACCAAAATAGCAGCAGCTACATATCCTTTGTATGACAGTGTAATTTCTTCCATCTTAAGGCAGTGTCTAGCATTGAAAACAAAGCCTGTTTCCTTCTAACTTATGTATATTACACCAAAGGCTTAACTCTTGCTTACATAAAACTTGCAGAAAGACCAATTTACTCACAATGGTTCTATGTAGTTTTTAGAATCCAAGCCAGCCATGTATTTCACAGCCAAGGCAGTGACAGTAGTTGGACAGAACCCTGGTTCTCATGCAAAAGAACAGAGGAGTTCAAGCCCTACTGCTACTTGTATTCCTAGACATAAGAAACAAGAAAGCAATGTCTACATGCATTTACTCTTTCAGGTTTTGAAACTGCTTAGAATGGTGACAAGTTTAATATCTTAAAATAAATTATCTTCAAGAGTGTTAAAAACAGTTTTTGTACTTACAGTCCAATGTATTTGAAACAGATCTTTCATAGTTTAATTAAAATCTTATACTTTTATGGCAGGGTCTTGGGAATAGGTATGCTCATCTGAATTGCGATGCATGATTCTGATAATCACATGAGAACCAAAGGGAGAAAACTTCAACTAAAATGAGCAAATGAAAATGCAGCAATAAAACTGTGACCTCCTAAAGAGCAAAAAAGTAAAATTATTAGCTTCACATATTTTACACACATCTGCAAGATATTAGCAGAGAGTTGAGAGGGCAACAGCATTAACACAAAAGTTGTGCAGGTTAGAAGCACAGCACTCTATATGTGTTGCTGGCTACATAACTCAGCACACGTGATCAATTCCTCCTGTTGCCCATGAAGGTGTTTCTTGCATAACCAAATGAAGCCACTACCTGTTCATTGTCACCCAGCATAGAATGGTACCACACTGCATTTATTTAGCCAAAATGGTTCATATACAACAAACCTTTCAGAAACATCTGTAACTGTAAATTAAGCATGTCCAAAAGTAACTTCCAGAGAATTGAGGCCAACTGGTACAAAACAAGATGTGTCAAGGGTGGTAAACTCCCTTAGTCTGCAAAACAGAGTGGCCTCACAGAAATGGTCTTTAGGGAATGATCCTTGGAACACTGACTACCAAACAGCATCCAGAAATTAGCTCAGTGGTTTTGGCATCAAGTTAATCAGGACATTTTTCTGTAAAACTTTTACTATGGACATAGCCAAGGAAATTCAAAATGTCCCCTGGTCCAGTCTGCAGCTAAAGAGAAGAACTTCAACCCATCTTCAGCTGGTAAAGGGGAAATAGTCTAATATTATTTTAATTAAAACAGGCAAAATTGGAGCTCAAAGCAGAGGAAACAGATACTACTTTGTTACTGCAGTGAGAAGGCAGCTGTTTTCATCTCTGAGGAGGACATCTGGTTAAAAACATCCACACACACAATGCAGACGGGCAAAGAAACGACCTTATCCCTGTGTTCATAAACTACACAGCTACCTGACTTATCATGGTTACTTTATGCGCCCATATCAGATGGCATGGTTATGCTACTTTGAGGGACTTGTCCTATCCTACCCTGTCTCCTCAGTCTGGCAATCAGGTCACAGGAACAAGATAGAGACAAATGATAACTGAATCACCATCCAGGAACAATTAGAAAATAATCATAACCTTCACACTGCAAATTCTAAAGATATAATGAATCCATAGGTTCAGTGAAGGATGCATCTCACATCATAGTACAAAAGGAAACACTCCTGGCTGTGGATGAGTCACATAAAGAATTCATTTCACTAAAGTGCATTTTTGTTGGGCATGTTTCTCTGTCCTTCTATTAAAGTTCAGGTATGTAACTTGAGCCAGATTCTAGGAAATTCCTTAAGGGTATAGTATTTATGTTAAGATACCTTTTATGACACAGCAGATAAAAGTGGAAGTTTCCACATATCTGCACTATACAATATTATCCACTATATTAGGAAACTCCACAACTGTCCTTTAGCAGATCTCCGTTTTGCCATTGGTTATATTCTATTTTACACAAAGTAGTTTAATTAACTTATATAAATTTTCTCTAGCAAATTCTACATGCTTGAAAGCCAAAAATCTGTGTCTTTTTTCAACAACTAAAATTCTACAGTGAAATCCTTTATCTGTAATAATTGACAGAAATTATACATGTACAAATATCATTTTAATCAACAACACTTATCTACAAGTATTCCACACTAGTGTTTTCCTAGCTAGCCACCTTAATGAGCACTGACTCATAGTATTAATCAAAACAAAAATATATATTCTTTACCAATTGCTATAAAGACTAATTTTATATTGTTATGTTGAAAATAAATCGCACATCTTCTGTGTATTCAAGTGTTCCTGAAACAAGCACTGGTTTTATGGCACAATTCCAATACTCAAACAAACAAGATGTACAAACATCTTTTATTATACACGGAAATTAGAATAATTTCCACAGGTAGCAATTGGTCCTTTAAGTCACTATCAATACATGCTGGGAACTTTGACTGAAAGATAACTTTTACACTCTAAAGGAGCTTCATAAATTATATTGTGGCAATTCTCTAAACATTTTAAATATAAATGCCGCCTAAAAATCAGTCCACTAAAATTGTTCTTAATTCTCTAACTCTTCTGGAATAATTTTTTTCTTTGTCACCTGCAGTAAACATAAAATCCTGGAAAAAGAATCCTGAAACTACAGGAGTATCTCACACAGCCATCTCTAATTTAACAAAGTCAGCCTATCTGAGTGAAAGACTGCAACAAGCTTGAGCAGACACACACTATACAACTTAGAGCTACAAGCCTAATCTTTTGCTGTCTAGCACACACTAGTTAAGCCCCTATAAAGAAGGCACAGCTTGATTCATAACAGATTTTGATTTCGACTAGGTCTCAGAGAGCAAACACTATCATCAGGAATTTCGAGAAAGGAAGACCTACAATCATGTTCAATCGTGTTCACGTGACACTCAGTCTTTATGTGGTTGTATTCTGAGAAATACCTAAACCTTTTAAATATATCGGAGTTTATAAATATCTCCCATCAAAATGTCTATTTGGGATTGAGAGTTTCAGTTTTCACAGAATGGGTCAGGCTGGAAGGGCCCACAGTGGGTCATCTGGTCCAACCTTCCTGCTCAAGCAAGGTCATCCTGGACCACACGGCACATGATTGTGTCCAGATGATTCTGGAATATCTCCAGGGAGGGAGACTGAAAACCTCTCTGGACAATCCATTCCAGTCCATGGTCACCCACACAGTAAAACATTTCTGCCCCATGTTCAGGTGGAACTTCCTGTGCATCAGTTTCTGCCCCTTGCCTCTTGCCCTGTTGCTCAGCACCTCTGAGCAGAGCCTGGTCCATGCTCTGACCCCTCCCTGCAGGCACTGATAGACAATGATGGGATGACCTCTCAATCATCTCTTCTCAGGGGTGAACAGGCCCACCTCCCTAATACCTACTTTAGTTCATTGACTCTAAAACGTTTGTTTGATTGATTGATTGATTGATGGACTGATTGACTAGCTGAGTTGCAGACATCAGCTATAGATTAAAATTAGGTAACCTGAATGCTCCTGAGAGAAGCTGATACTGCAGCCTGGGGAGATGAGAATAGGCAGGTCTCCCAGTTCCCATAAGCAAAATATTATCTTAACAATACCATCCTTAATTACGCAATTATGTGGGGATTTTTCCTCCTACAGCAATAGCTCTCAGTGAGCTACTCAGTGTAACATCCAACTATTCAAAACCTCAGTCTATCCCAGAAGATGCTCTTGCACAGAACCCTGCTTGTCAAAACTCTTTACTGCCAGTGACATGCTCTTCCACTCAGCAGACAGAAAAAATTGCATGTACAGACATAGCAACAACCACTTTGACACTGGTGAAGATTTAACACTCAAAGACAAAATTTCCAATGATCTACTGTACAGCCCACTTTGTATTACTAATTACACCAGAGGATCTGCCTAACTATTCATTCTGATCTTACAACTCTCAGTTACATGTGCTCCTCGAATGAGTTCTCATTTGAAATATTTATTATTTCTTCTGCTATATTCCTTTTGTATGCTAATTGTTAAATGCATACTTACTTGTTCTCCATTTAATCTCTGAATCACTTGCACCTCTTTCCCTTCCATCTTATAAATGATAACTTGGCCAGTGTGATTGTATCGTGGCTGTCCTGCTATGTACAGCACACCTCCAGGTGTCAGTGCTGAATTCACAGTATATCCTAGGAAGCAGAAAGAAATCAAAATGCAATACACACAGAATGCATCAGAAATACCTTCTATGATACAGAGCCTTTGTAAGGTTTATTCCACAACTAAATGTTTAGCCCTAATAGCAGTTAATTAAAACGTCATTTTTTTTGTCTACAGTCTCAGAGTGAGTGAGCACCACTGGGTTATTAAACTTGTTCCCAGGCTGGTGAGCCATGTCCACTTTGCCATTCTCACACAGTGTAAGGAATAACTCATGAATAGCTGGTTGAAAAGCTCTTTCAAAGAACAGCTGTCACCGGCCCACTGTCAAACTCACGGAGTCTTCAAAAAGTGACTCTGGGGGCACTTTGAACCTACCTCCTTTTTGCTTAATATTAACAACAGTTTAACAACTTTAGTGAAGGAAGACTTAAAAAAATTGCATTGAAATAAAAACTGTGAAAGAGTTGCAAGTATTATGGGAGGATACAATCTTAATTTAAAAATTACCAAATTGGACAGGTAATAAAAGGCAACGGCTAAAGGCATATGGCAATGAAGAAATTGTACTTAGTGAAAAACATTAAAATATTCTAGCATTGATTCTTTGTCAGTGGAAGTATGACTTATATGAGAAAACAGAGCAAACAGAACCATGAAGTATAGAAAGCAAGCCGTAGAGGACAGAGCAAGGAAACTAAAGCTTTTTGGTAGAAAAATAACCCGCTAGTATGCAGAACATTATTATTAAAAAAAAAAAAAAAGTTGGTCTTGCTGGTTTTTTTCCATTGAGTGACAGAAAACAGCCTATTTTTAAGTAAATATTTGAGCTTAATATTGTATAAGACTTTTTAACTACAAGGCATGGAAAAACTTGATAAGAGTACTAGAGGAATCTGTGACATCTTCTTCAAACGGATTAAACACCTCTGTTGGGAAAGTCTAGATACACTTTGGTCTGTGTTTGGACTCATTTTCTAGTTGTAGGAATTGTTATTTATTTTTTTAGCAAAACCTGAAAATCAGAGAGTAGACTTGCTCCCAGGCTCCTGGAATATAAAATGTTCTGTAAGATACTACTTTTGAATGAGTTTTGAGAGAGGTCTTGTAGTATTTGTTGCAAAGTGTTGTAAGGTGGGCTATTTCTCTTACCTAGGTAGGCTGCAAGAGGTTCATTTCTTTCTGAACGCCTGTCACGAAAGGTGTCATTAGTTGGCATTGAAATACCACTGTCTTTCACCATGAGCACTGTGCCATTCCAGTCATATGCTCCGACTGCTCCGAGCATGATCCAGTCCTTAAGGAGAGCAAAACAAAAAGCCTGTTCTCTATGGGAATCATCTTTTCTCTATGTGAATCATTTTTAGACATTCATGGTTCAGGATGCTGAACCATTGGATAATGCTTCCTGCGTACTCTGTACACAGTTAGCCTTGCTTCTCCTATTATGGTACAGATCCTTCAATCATAGGATCATAGAAAGGCTTGAGTAGAAATGTCCTGAATCATCTAGTTCCAACCCTCATTGCCATGGGCAGGGATGCCACCAACTAGACTAGTTTGTTCAGAGCCCCATTCAACATGTGTTTGAACACATGCTCCAGGGGTGGAGCATCCACAGCTTCTCTGGACAACCTGTTCCAGTGCCTTACTTTGCTCCATATAAAGAATTTCTTCCTAACATCTAATCTAAACCTCTGTTCCTTTAGCTTAAAACTGTTCCCTCTTGTCCTATTGCTAGCTACCCATGTAAAAAGACATTCTCCTTCCTTTTTATAAGCCCCTTTTAAATACTAAAAGGCTGCTCTAAGGTGTCCCTGGAGCCTTCTCTGCCTCAAGCTAAATAAGCCCATCTCTCTCAGCCTGTCTTCATAGGATAGGTGCATTGGCCTTCTGGTCATCTTTATGGCCTTGTTCTGGAACTATCTTTCAAGTTAAAACATTGCCCCTTGTTCTGTCACTAAAGGCTCTGGCAAAAAGTTTCTCTCAAGCTTTCTTAACATATTTTTAAGCTCTTTTCCTGAGAGAAAGTGCTATGGGAACATTAAGTTTAGAGTTCATGTGAAGCTCTCTCAAGATTTTGTTGTTCATACATGGTCTTTATGTACATTTTACAAAGAAGGTGACTGGATTACAGGACACTCCAAAACCTCCAACAGCAAACAG
>JAOTQP010001179.1:16400048-16412832 GCA_026413545.1 Cichladusa arquata
TTTTTATTTTTTTTTTAAAAAAAAAAAAAAAAAAAGGCTCATTACTCTATAATTTCCTTTAAACTTTTTAAGTTAGTAACCTTCTCACAACCATCAGATCCCTCTAATGTTGCCACCAACACCGCTACAGAGGCCACAGGTTAATTATTCACAAGTTAATAAAAACACTATTTTCTTGTACCTGTTTTACATTTACTTACAGTTGTATTAAATAATCTTACATTCTAAGAAAACATATACTGAAAACTAGTTAGGGTTGCTAAAGCACAATCATGAAATTCCAGCCCATGAACCACAGCTACAGTACAAAGCCATGTAACTAAACACAAGGTACTTGCACAACACCTAGTATCGGTTTCATCAGCAAATCAACCTTAATAATTGCTGTAGCCACTGAACTAGATTTCTTCAACCCCCATGACCTACTCTGCCCTCTTTCTGAACTTTCAAGCCAGGTATTCCCTCTTCTTACTTCACATGCTTGTTTCTGGTTTTTCTGGTGCTGTTTTGTTCTTGGTTTGATTTTTGTTGGTTACTTGGTTTTGTTTTGGGGTTTTTTCAATCAAAACATGCTTTTCAGTATTAGGCATTCTGGTTCACCTTTATCAAGATGCCTATTCAAATTTTTTGGACTTAAGATACCTCTTATCTGTGGTTGTATTATCTGTTTTTATGTATCTTCTCATTAACACTGAAACTTTCTGTAAATTGATTCTTTGATTACAATCTGCCTTTACTACATAAACAAGCCTGTTGCTCATCTAAAAATCTGGGATTATCACCAAAAAATCATATTTCCATTACATTTATTCTTTTGGTTGCTAGCATATACCACAAAGCAGCAAGGATCAAGTATCCAAATTTATGTTTCAGAGCATCACTGTCCTATTCTATTTTACAGCATGTTCTCCTTCTTTCTCTCCAATATATAGTGAGACTGTTTAAAAATCAAAGTAAAATGAGAAGAAGGAAACATTTTAATATATGTCTACAGTACAATGCTACTGTATGTTATGGTTCTACTTCATTACACCACACTGACTCGACTTTCAACATATATCAAATTGTATGTTTTCATGAATATTCCCCAATGTATGAACAAATACTGAAAGAGTGTAGTGGTAGCTCCAAAGTGATCCATCAGGTACTTTCAAGAGCAAGATAAGTAGGCTTTAGTTCTATACAGCTTTTGCTATGTGTTTCACAAGTCATCTTTGGGCAATATTCCAGCGTACCATGGAATAAAGGCAGCATCCTACCTGTGGTAGACACGATATTCTCCGGGCTTTCACTGCAGAGCTGAGACAGAAGACTTGTCTTGCCAGAACCAGAGAGGCCTATGCAAACCAAATCATACTCAGGTCGTGGCGGTGGCGGTCCCTTGCAGCAAAGTGCTCTAAAACACTACCAGGGTAAGGCAAAACAAACAAAACAAAACAAAACAAAACAAAACAAAACAAGAAAAAAAAAAGTAAGGGGTTACTTTTCTTAGGTTATTCATTTAACCTTCTAAGAAGGAAGTCTATAAACTTAAAGGCATTGGATAGAAGCAAATTATGATTCCCACTTAATATTTTGACTAGGTTAACAATTAATAGACTAAGACCACCTCAACTAAATCTAGAACAACTTTATAAGAAAATAATTATACATGTTAACTTTTCACCTAAACCTCAAAAAGCTGGTGTGAGGAATATGACATCCATCTCCCAAGTAGCACAAACCACTTACACCACAAGACAGGCACATGCCCTATACAGCTCTGCAGCTGATTATTGCATGAGTTTCCTTCCTGTGCCAATTTCATGCAATACCTGGTGTGAATATCAGAGCCAATCCTAAGCAGCTGCTGACCAGGCACTACCTGTTGTCACAGAAAAAAGTCAGAGACCTTTGCTCCACTAATGTCCTTTCTGCGCTTGCTTTGTCATGCATTTTAGCTCAGAACAACAGCTGTTAAATGATACAGCTTGTAAATAAAAAAAAATAAACAAATAAATATATCTGGACATAGATCTAGTAAAAAACAGATAGATCTCTCACTTTCCCTAGAGAAATATAAATTAATCACAATGTAAACAAATAAAAATCTCTTACACAAAGCCAACTTTAGATTTCTGCTCATTTCTCTTAAACAATTTTGCCAAAGTAGGCCAAGTTCTTCCAAAAGGTTCCTTAGGCCTTCATTAAGTTCTTCAGTTCTTTGTTTATATGCAATTTAGAAATTTTTTTGTAAAAATCTAAAAGCATATGATTTCAGGAAAGCTAGGAAGTTTATATTTAATGTATATAGCATAATTACCCACTAATTTCCAAGATAGACTTCCAACACCCCGATATATATATAAACAACTTTTTCCCCAGTATCTGCCACCTTTATATCAAAGGACGACATCTGCTCTAAAAGGGAAGGGAAAACATGTCTGTGCAATCAGCCCTTTCTCACACTTTCTGTTTTTATATAGCCCCAGCTCTTTATTTTCATCTTAACCACAAGTCTGCACTGCACTGATTGCAGGAAAAGAAATCCAGCCTTTACAACCTTAACCTAGTTTGTCTTGACAACCGCCCAGGTTTTCTCACTGAGGACTACTGGAGAAGCAAAGAAACAGAACTGATGTCAGTAATGTTCTAATGCAAACACTGGGGTCTGACCGTGTGAGCAAGTTGTCCAGTGAGAATGTGATTATAAAAGGACAGCTCACTCAACACTGAGCTTTAATTGGATTCTTCCAGTATAGATGGTAAGCTATTACACATGCTGCCAAAACAGTTTTCTTTGCTTTGAAGAAGCAAAATATAAATTCAGTGGAAGCTACAAAACTACTTTAGTACCTTTTAAAAGACTGAAAGCAAATACTTTAGAAGAATAGGTACAATAATATTTAAGCTGAATAAAGTCAGCAGATTATAAAAATAATAGCTTTGCCTCTATCAAGATTTGATTCAAAAAACTGTTTTCTTTAAGAAGGTTTGCTCTTGTATGTGTCATACCTTAAAGGAATAAACTTGCCTTCTATCTTTATTTACTGATGTTCTATTTATTTACTGGTTTATACTTATCTCACAGGCCCTACAAAGCCACAGCAAACTATTCTACTGTGGTACTTAAGTGAGAAAGGCCAACTGAGCTCATTGAACAAGATAAATTCCTTTAAATAGAGCTTCCACTTAATGGATATGAAGCTGAAGGCCCCATAAAATCCTTCAGAGCTTGCCAGAGCTCTCGAGGCTGTATGTCAGACCCTCTATAGCCAGTCTTTAAAAGGATTCAATTTGTCCCTGTCATCATGGCATCTTTGCAACAAACTCTTGATGTCACATTGAAAAACACAAAGGAATATATGAGCTGATGGAATTCTTCGCTTCTCTGTCCAGCCACTGTTCTGGTTCTTATGCAACCAGACATGACTCTCAAGCCCTGACAACATCTAATAACATATAGTTCTGTGAAAGATAATTTCTGCTCTCTGCAGAACATATATGGAGCCTCTGTGGGTGACAGGCAGGTTTTGTGAACTTCAGGATCTCTCTACTGCAAACTCCTTAAGTCTAACTTAGTCTGGAGAATCTTTGCTGTGGATGAAACACATGATCAAAAATTCAGGTTAGATTGCATCTCCAAAGTAGCATATGTAGACTCACCACCCTCTCATTTATCCTTCACAACTAAGCACAGTTAGGCATCAAAATTTCAGACAGACCCTTAGAAGACAGGAACATGGCTCCCTCTAGACCACTCCTGTATTTTATTTGATATGATTCCCCTATCTTTGCTATATTCATGACGTTGTCCTTCTGCTAGGCTAATTTCCTTCACTAAATTGGTTTAGTTGTAATGAAAACAATATTCCAGCTTCAAAAAGTTGCTGAAACTTAAGCTATTGTGTATAGCAGTTAGCAGCAGCTGAGATGAGAAATTCTAGAGCACATTGTAGGGGATGCTTGTAATAACAGATTTAGACTTTATAAACTTGTTCACAACATTCCTTACTCAAGTTTAATGAACATCTTTCCCATTGGAAATATCACTATAAAAACAGTATGATCACTCTCTTCCTGTTCACTCGGCAGCCTAAAGTTACCTGCTCCCTAACGAAGTCAAGGTCATTTAAGCACCCATTATAGAGACTAAACCTTTATTATCACAACTGAGGCAGCTGCATCTAGTAGCTACACAGTATCTGTGGAGAGCAGAAAACTCAGAAGTCACTATCCAAATAAAATTGCATCTTATATTCTGCATTTTATTATAGACAGGAAGTGCATTGTGAAATATTTTATAACCATGGACTAGAGTTACACATTATTTAAGATGTCATCACATATTACAGTGCACCCTGATAACCACAGAACTGCAAAAAATGTGTACCAGTAACTAAAGAAGTCATTCCAGAATCAAAAACATTGAGAGAGTTGCTCAATTCACAACTAGTGGTCAGTTCTTTCCCAAACCAGCATACTTTCCACTCCAGTTAATCAATCCAAAAGACATAAAAGAAGCTTGAATCAACCTGCCAGACATGGACCTGTAAGTCCCCTCCACTGATTCCCAAACCTGATTTGCTCAACAGGCAATAAAATCCTGCCTTTTAGGTATTATGAAACAAACTCTAAACCCAAACAGTGCCTCTTAGAGGAAGTGTCAGAGTAGACAGAAAAGAAAACATTGGACTACTGCAAATACAGGGTCAAGCAGAGCTAGCTGGCACAGTCACTGAAAGGTTGTTTGGGATCTGCTCATGTATTCAGACCCCACTGCTAGCAACAAAAATGGAACATTTTTTTGAGCCTTCTCATCCTATCAGGGTAAGACCTTACTTAGTATAAAGGAAATAAAATAATAAAATGTCAAATAAAATAAAATAATGTCAAATGTCAGCTTTCATAATTTTTGAGAATATCACACTCAAAGCTATAGCCACTGGATGGGGAAAATACGCATGCAAAGAGAGGTAGGCAGGGAGAGTCAGGAGTTCATTGTGATGAACAAACATATTTTTAAGTACTGAAAATAAAACAGTAAGGTGCCTTTTAAAAAATGTGTGCATTTAATCAGTTTTTGAAAAAAAGGATGGATTTATCCGGAAACTGGGAGTAATAGGTGCTGCAGTCTGCAGAAATCTTTGCAATGTTCAGCAGCAGTTACTTCCATTTTACTTGTCAGTGTGCATGAATGCGGCATGTGCATATATAATAATTTTATAAGAGTTAAGAGAAGAAACTAGCCAGTTCTACTGTTTCTTACAGATTTCTAACCCAACCAGATGATTCTGGATTTTAGGCAGATCAGTATTTATGCTGATATCCTAGACAGTGTGCCTTTAAAGCCCTACGGAGATTTCTTCTGGGAAAAGCATATTGTGTTTATAACAGGGATGGCCAAACACTTCTGATATATACGCTGCTCTGAGATCACAGATTGAAGCTCTGGGCAGCAAATGTCCCTGAATTAGTACTCTCTACAACACATTAAACTGCCTCCAGCTGTTGAGTCTGTCTTTGCCTACTCATTGTACTTCTCGTTTCACTCTCCTTTTTGGGGTGAAATACTCCATTATTTCTGCTTTGTTCTGGACCCATCTCCTGTCTGTTTCTTTTGTTGCCACTATTTAATAGGGACAAACAGAAGCAAGGGATTTCATGCTTAGTTGGTTAAACACACACACTCTCATGGAAAAATACCCTAGGTTAGTGCAGCATTAATGCTAACAAACCAAGCATTCAGAACTCTAGAAATACAGAATTAAGGTTGAAAGCTCAACTCTAACTCTGCTCCCTTCCCCCCTCTTGGTTATACTTACGGATATGGTCTCCTTTTACAATGTATTTTTCATTTAAGGTATCTTTGAACAAACAGATTTCCACACACTTATATCCAGAGGACTAGTTAATCATCTGAAGCTGCTGATAAAACTCAAGGAATTTATTTTAAAAAGCAAAATTTTCACACAGTATGTTCCATAGCTCTTATGTTGACTGAGATCACACAAGCACAAAGAAACATCAAACCTTGAAGAGATAATGTGAAGGGGGGGCACAATGACACAAGACAGACAGTTATAATGTTAACAATAGAAAACAACTGGGAACAGCAGTGGAGTAATTAAATGCAAGTAATAAAACACACAAGGCACCAGAATGAAATTTTACACTGTGCGGGGGTGGGAGCATGACGGATATATATTTATAAATAAACTAAACTTCAACTGTATTAATACCTTAACTTTAAATTAGTACAACAAAATTCCATGCATTATACAGTGTGAGCTAAAGTTGCAGGCTCCTCAGTTTCTATACCACTGTACCACTGAGGTGCTTATACCTCTATATAAAAAATACTCAACAGGGTTCATCTTCATCTATATGACTTCAGTAATAAGGACAAAAGCTAAGATTGCTGTTCATTTTGTGGCTACTAAGAGATGAATGTAGATACATGTAGGCACTACCAGCCTAAGTGATGTTCAGCAGAGATAAAAACCCTAGCTTCATGACTAGACACCTTCTCTGACTGTCCATAACCTCATTAAGCAGTGACCACTATACTCAAGATCCTCCACCCAAACACAGGGTAACAATCCAAGCTCCAGTGGAAGGCTCAAGGTCTCCTAACCATTCCTCACACAGGATAAAGCAATCCTCTAATTTAACCTGTCTAGGGAGTGAGACGTCACCCCACAGCACAGATTGCACCAAAAGCACTCCTTCTCCACGTACATCTACTCACCCTCAACTTTATATCAGCCTGTGCTGCAGAAAAACCAACAAATATAGGCATTAAAGACAGGATAATATTTAAAAGGACAGAAGAATACAATTTCTCAAGGAAGTGAGGCAGTTTTAAAGAGTAAACACTCCTGGTGGTATTCTACCTCACAGAAATCATAGAATCATAGATCTATATTCTAGAATCATAGATTAGCTGGGTTGGAAACAACCATAAAAATAATCTAGGCCCAGCTGCCCTGCAAGGGGCCGAGACACCTTCCACCAGACAAGGTTGTTCAAAGCCTCACCCAACACTTCCCAGGATGAATCACCACAACCCTCTGGACAAACTGTTTCATGGTCTCACCACCCTCACTGTAAAGAATTTCTTCTTAATACCTTGTATAAATCTACCCTCTTTTAGTTTAAAACCACTCCCCCTTAGTTCTATTCTCCCATGCCCTTGCCAAAAATCCCTCACCAGCTTTCTTGGATGCTCCTTTTGGGTGCTATAAGATCTTCTGAAGTATTTTCTTCTTCTGGATGAGTGAGCCCAGTTCTCTCAGCCTGTCTTCATAGGAGAGGTGCTCAGGCCTCCTTCCTCAGGCCTCTTTGCTGAGGCCTCCTCTGAACCCACTCCAAAAGCTCCATGCCCTTCCTGAGCCGGAGATCTCAGGGCTGGGTGCAGCAAGTGGGGTCTCAGCAGAGCAGAGGAGAAGGGCATAATCTCCTTCCCCTGCCCTGCCACCCACACTGCTCTGGATGCAGCCCTGGACACGTTTGCTCTCTGGGCTGTGAATGCTCATGGCTGGATGATGTCCAGCCTCTCATCCACCAGCACCCCCAGGTTCTTCTGGCCAGGGCTGCTCACAATCTATTCTCTGCTCACAACCTATTCTCTGCCCAGTCTCAGGTGCTTGGGATTGTCTTGTCCCAGGTGCAGAACTTTGCCCTTGACCCTTGTTGAATTTCATGTTGTTCATGTAGATCCTCCTCTACTACAGGAGATGAAGCAGTATGGTCTAGAGAAGGAAGCTCAAACTCTGCCTTCTGGCTGTGAAAAAATACATTTGGATTTATTGGTTGAAATGGTTTACCATCCCCTATCAAAAGTTTCTTGGTATTTCAAAGGAGCCAGATTCTAGAACATCAAAAGAACCAACAGCCTTAAAAGAACTTCCTACATCCTTTGTAGTCCCAGACGAACAAGATATAAGACACAGGCTCAAGCACTAAAACCAGACAAATGACACTGACATATTAATGTTTTAACATATTTGATAACTTTGCTACCAACAGAGAAGGCTTAGAGGAAATACAGTTAAGAATAAAGAACTGGATGACTTCTGACAAGCCAGATACAACACTGCCGTTCAGAGCATATAATTTCAAAGGACTTCATGGTCATGATAATACAATTACAGTGGGTCAAATTGCAGGAGATAATTTGTTTTATCTGATATCAGATGAACTGCTCTTAGATGAAGGCTTGACCCAAAGTTCAGGAATCATAAAAATTCAATAAATGCAGTCAAAGACATAACTTCCCTGGAAGAAGCTGTAAGGCAACAGGAGTCCTTTCCCTACCATCAGCCAAAATAAACCACAAACATCACATCCAAAATGGAAAATGAGCCTCTCTGACCTTAATCTCTTGCATACTCCCTATAAAATCAAAATCAAATTATGATTCTCCCTTACATTCACACTAGAAGAAAGAACGAAGTAATAAATATCAAGTTCTAGACATACTCAGATATTCAGTGAAGTAGTATGATTTAAAAGCCTACATAAAATTAAATGTCAGATAGCTATGATAAACCAAAGCTGAATCAGCAAACAGTTATAAGCAGATGCACAGGTGGTACTCTGAACAGAAGACTATCACTCACTTCACTGCAGTGTCAAATCAAGCTCCAAGGCGGCTTTTGGACACTTCTAAGTTCTATCGAATGTAGAATTATTGCTCAAGTTGCTTCCTCTCTGACAGTTTGCTTTTCACTTGTTTTATTGCACAAGAGTAATTCATTCAATCCACCCATCCATTCACATTTAACAGCAAGAGACAAAGGCAACAAGAAAAATGAATGAAAGCCTTTGCAAACAGTTTGTTTCACAACTTAAGGAAACACAATCACACTAAAAAAGCCCTGAAGAATCATCGAAAATACCGGCAAAAAAGGCAGTAGCAGCACCACCCAAATGAGCAAAAGTTAAGGATGTGACACCTCCTGCCACTTCTAATTTCTGGTAAGGATAAAAGATGTATACATTTTTTTCTTAATTTGTCCCCTCAAAAAAACCACACAAATAACAACAACTAAAACAAAATCACACCTTTGAGCTTTCAGGCTTGTTAAAAGTCATTCCTTTACAGTTTCTGAGTCAAACCACAAAAAGCTTTTCCATTATTTATGTGTGCTACAAGGTGGGTTCCAAACAAATTTTTTTTCAGCATAGAATGAATACTTCTGTTCTCATGGGATCACAAAAGCAGACTACTTAGTGTTCTTACATTTTTTTCTGAGCTAACTACATGACTACATGCCACCTACATGCAACAGCATGCTTTGTTTCTTTTTTCTCCTCAAAAACTATTTATAAGTACACAAGACTTTGGACATTCGTATTCGACACACATGGCTCATATAGGACTACTTTGGTGACAATATCAAAAAGAAGATTTATTGAAACAGTAGTGACATCTTCCAGCCTCATGCCAGAATGGGTCAAGGGGAAAAAATCAGAGAAATGTATCTGGCACAAAGAGAAATCTAGCTGTACACTAGATGGAGATAAATGAAGACTTGCATTGTATTCTGTGCATTAAAAAGTGAAGAACAAGAAAAGCTATTGCTGCTGTCCTACTCTTAAAATCTGTGGGCAAATTCAAAGTACACTAAGAAAGTAAGACCCATCATGCCCTGTGAAGTGAAACTTCCAAAATTTACAAAAGTATCTATATAACAAAACGGTCTCAAAAAAAATCAGTTAAAATTAACACAAATTCAGCTGAAACACAGTTGAAAAAAGCATGGGAATAGTCAAGTGAAAACAAGAGAAGTGTGTCCCCATGCACTAATAGCCAGAAGATCTCAAGGGGGATTCAGGCGACACCAGTGAAGCAATCCTTGAAAAAAAGTAACAAGATCTGAATTCTTCTTCCATTGTATCAGTAACATTACAGAAACAGGCAAACTCCAGTGTATTTTTCCCAACCAGTTTTAGCCAGAGCTTCCAGAGTTGTTTGGCATCAAAATCATAAATAAAAGAAAATAATTCCTAGGCTGAGTGTGTTTCTCTTGAGTATCAAAAAGCAAAGTAACCTAGAGAAACACTAAGTGTTTTGAGGGAAGAAGAAGAAATTACTAATGCTTACTTGAGACAAAATTTCCTCTGAGATTAAGCCCCAAGGTGTATCTTGATCCTTCTCATGAAAGATTTCAAAACTAGCATTTGACATCAAATCTAAGAGAAAAGACGAGAAATCTCTGAGGACAGCAGTCCAGACGGTTTTCTAAAACGTCTAGTCTTACTGAACAAGTTCATAGCTGAGATAGAATAGTAAATACAACAAGATTGTGAATATCAAAGAGCAAAAAAAACCCCAAACTAAACCAAACAAACAAACAAAAAACCAACAACAAACCAAACACAAACAAAAACATGAACAAACAATAAAAAAACACAGACCCATTGACATTTGGTAGTTGGGGGGAAGCCACAAACAGAAGAGTTTTAGAATCAATTTGCAAAATACCAAAAAGCAAAATTAAGCACAATCATGATAATGTGACAATACATTTAGAAGCAAAGTACAGTTTCAACTGTGACTATTAAACACCCTCAGGAATCCCTGCTGCTCTCTGTTTATGCAGTACACTGAGCACACCATGGGGAATTTAGGCATTACCAAACCAAGAAATGTTTGATTGCCCTAAAATTATCAGGAGATAAGGAAAGAAGATATGAGTAGAAACTGATGCAACAAAAATTACTAAAATAGAAACAGTGTATGCCCTTAATATCTAAATAGCATTACCAGTATACGAAATCCAACAAGAAGTAATCAGAGGATTTATAGTAATAGAAGGAGGTGGATGGAACAAGTCTGATTTTGCAGACTGTGCAAATCTTCTGGCCAAAGAATTCTTCTGCTTGGAACACTAAAGACAAGACTGCTTTTCAACACTAGAAAATGGAGTAAGAATTATATCCGTACTGGTACAGTCACAAATGGGAGATCCAATAGACTATTACCATTTCATGGCATTACCAGTCTCCATACTGAATTTGAAAACTAGGTAATTGCAGGCTATAAGTATCTCTTATTCATTTAGCTCCCTATGAATGATTTCAATCTTATGTGGCCTTTTCCTCTTACTTTCCCTATACACTGTATTTACAAAAAATTAGAAACTTCAAGAGAATACCTGTTTTGACCAAAAGACACTAGGGAATATGAAACATGTAGTAACATATACAGGAACCTCTCTTCCCTCCCACTTACAGAGCATAACAGTTTTACTTGGCTAGAGCTGCACATTACTACCGTGGGAGGAAACAGACCACAAAAACATTAATCCAAAATATACAATTAAAGGAAGGCGTATGAATCTCAAGTACCATTAAAAATTCTTCAAATTTTAATCAATGAGAGCTTCTTGGAATGCAGAACGGGTTTAGCCTCAATCAAACTCTTAAAGAGTTAGGTCTGAGAAACTTCAGCCATTGAAGACACCTCATGCTCCAACACAGGCATTTCACATTTCCCCTGTTTCCAGTTGCAAGTTTTAATTTTTTTTCTGCCTACATATCTACCATGGAGTTTCTCAGCTGACACCCTGCTGATGAAGACTCCATTGGCTATTTTGTTCACTTATAACTGCAAAATCAGAACTGAAATTTATTATTCCCGAGCATGCATAATCAAGGCCTACATAGCCTTTAAATTGTTTTAAAGAGAATGCCAAGAGATGCCCTACTTCTAGTGCCTGAAAGTTTGGGGAACACAACTCAGTTTGAGAAGGGGATTTTCAGCTGACAGGGAAGGGAACAGATCCTACAGAGAAATGTGTCAACTATAGATAATAAGTTTGCATTGTTAAAAAAAAAACTAAACAAAACCAAATTTAAAAAAATAAACCACAAAACCTCACACGACAACCACACAAACAGGATTTTTTTTTTCGTAAGTATTAACCAATGCCTATTCATCTTCTTGAGTCAGATGGGGGAAAAAACCACAAATAAATGGCAAAGAATATTCTGTAGACAAATTTTGGACACACAGATTATGTTGCCTTTGAAAAGCCATGGCTGAATTTTAACATTTTCAGGTGAAAATGGAAGCAGGCAAGAACCAGCTTTTTTTTTTTTTTTTTTTTTTTTTTTTTTTGTGAAAACACCCATTATTGTGGTTTTGCTCACAAAATAGCCTTTCATACAGCTATGCAGACACACAGATCTGTCTGTGTGCCTGTTCTGTGGTGCTGACAGCCCAAACCAAGAAATTTCTCCTCGTGAAACAACCACCACTTTTTATCAATTAAGAGGCATGAAGCACTTCAATCCACAAGAGTGTATCAGAATTGCTGAAAACCTTTTAAGGGGAATTAAATTTTTCTCCTATGAGTAGGTGCAGCCTCGAGTCAGTTCTAGGAAACCAACACTTAAAGGGAGCAAAAGCCCTCCGCCTGAACCATTCCTGTGCAATCTGTTTCTCAATGATACTGCTTTCTTTGAAAGTGTGATGAGTGTTTTGGTGTTTTTCAGCTAATTATTATGCAACAGTTCCATAAAAATTTTTCACATTTAAAAAAACCAACAGATTGTTACTTAAGAATATACCTAATGTCTATGAATACAATCACAAATCGAAGCAGAAATATACTTAATATGTTCTACAGATAACTGAGCACAGCTCTGGGATGCTTAGTTCCTCAGCTGATTAAATCCTTAGCTGTGGGAGATTTAATACATGCTCTAAGGAGGCTGCAGACGCTTCAGTAAGAACTGATTCACTGCTTCTTACAGGAACAAAAACTTTGTCTTTTATTCTAGATCAGCATAA
>JAOTQP010001179.1:16529053-16540954 GCA_026413545.1 Cichladusa arquata
CTTTAATTTGGAATGAAAAGATTTTTTCCCTTATTTTATAATTACTTTATATTCATAAATCCACCAAATTAGAAATGTTTATTTGTCTTTAATGTGCTGTCACCTGACACTAAGAGGAAAAGTTCTTTTAGGGATCCTTGGCAGAATGATAATGGTACTGAACCGCAGTTACAATTAAAGCTTTATTTTCTTAAAATTTTCTTAATTAAGAATTTTTTGATTAGCATAACACAGCAAACAAATGAATTTAGGAAAAAATCAACTTGAAGGCTGAAAACCTTCATTTTTAAGCATTCACTACAAATGCCTTAGTTTAATGGCCAAGGCCTTGCATGTTCTGAAAGACAACCTAAATCACCTATCATTTGGATATGCTTTGAAAATAACCACTACCAGCAGGTTACATCGCTGTGTCACTTTGCAATTTATGTTTCAATACCATAATATTAATGATAATTTTTGACCAGAGGGATCAATTTCAATAAAACTTGTTGTAATCTCCCACATATAGACTGTATCTCACATAGCTAATATATTTTCAAAATTGCCAAGGCTTGATGCTCAAAACAGTGCATCTTGAAATCATGTGCAGAGGAAAGGAGGAGACAGAGAAGCAGAGGTGATAAAGTTCATGAGGGAGAAGGATTCGGTTAAACTGCCCACAAAGTTGTACACTGCTTTACTAGTGACTCACACAATATGGTTGTTTTGAGATTTTGAATAAAAATCATCCAGGCTGCATGAATGAAACTGCAGTCTTAATACTACTGAGATATACCACCCCACAGAAGATATCTGCAAAACTGAAACCCCAAAAAACCAGCTCCATCAGCAAATCTCAAGCTTTGACTGTGGTACAGGGATCATGATATTCCGCTGAAGAGTAACAGATTCAGAATATTAGAGTATTGAGAAAGTGAATAATCTGCAGCTTCAGATGAGAGTGGAAATTGTTCAGGGACGTTACTAAGTCACTGATTGGACTCGTGTTGTTGGCTGGCAGCAGAGTTTTCATTTGGGAATGCTGAGCAACATGTAACTCTGTCAACATACAGTTATAGGGTGATAAGAAGAGTGCATTAGTTACTGCTCTGCCAATAAAACCTATTATTGTCACAAGATTAAATGGCTTTTATCATTAACAAAAAAAACCACTGTGAGTTGATTATAGTACACAAGGGTTTGTTTCTTTTACTATTGGCAGTGTGTAACTATAAAACGGACAATAATATCGCTAAGTGTTAGACTTAGCTTTTCATATACCTTCTTTAGCATACTGTTATATTTTACCATCCCTAAGTTTGTTTATCTTTCTGATAAACTCCAGCAGCTCACCACTAGCCTGGTCAGAGATATTTTCCACTTTAACCTTTTGAAAAATAAAAGCATTGCCATTGGAAAAACCGGACAAAACTGAAAATCTCATTAAGATTACCTTAGCATAATCTAATTAATGGATAGAAGTTCAGCACAGCAGCATTCAGATACTTATCTGATCATCTGGTTTGCTTTTATCCACCTCAGTGTAATCCTCAGTGATCATATCTGAAGAGGAGCAGGATGTGGTACAGATTGGAAGACACCTCCTTTGTTGAACAACAGTTCTCTCAATGGTTGAGTATTTACACTACCTCTTTAACTGCACAATGAATCTCCACTTTGAAATTTCCAATCCAACAAAGCAAGTTTATGGGGATAGTTTAGCCATCCTCTTGCCAGATGCTGCTAGGAACGAGGCATATTTTGCTAATTTGACATGTTTTTTCCCAGATAAAAGATTTTGGTCATTTCACATCAGAGAGACCAGAACATTTCTATGACTAAGGAAGAGGGTCTTAGGAAATGAGTGATGCAGCCTTCCTTACCAAGTATAACAAGAAGATAAGAAATTAATCCCCAGAACTTCAGCCCTTATCTTAAGGGGTGGCAGCTGTAGAGAAGATGCAGCCACACTCACGATGTAGCTGCCAGTCTGCAGCTGGTGCTAACAGGGAGGCTACAATATGGTGGTAATAGCGTGTCCAGTTATGGCCAACAGCTGCCCTAATCAACTAGCATGTCAGCTGATACATATAGACAGATATATATATAAAGTTATTTAAGCCAGTTAGGTCCAGAGGAAGTCAAGAGTGACTTAATCCTGAAGTATGTGGTTGAGACAAGGTCCACTGAGGAGCTGCATTCACCAGTTGGTGACTGAGTAGGACCTGGGTGTGTGATTGCTGTCAGTGAGTTACGGACTGTACTACCTGAGCTCACATTAGGAGGAAAAGGAAAACATAGTGCACCCTGAGGGAACTGTCAGTATTTACTCCTCTTTCCTATTAGACTTCCCACAGATAGCACTAGTAGGGTTTGATGCAGCTGAGGACAGCTGAATGAACACCCTGATTCTGGGTGGATGCCTAGAATCTAAGAAAATGTCACATCTACAGTGAAAGAAGTTCAAGGGAGTGGTGTAAAACCTTCTACAGAAGCTCTTAGTCCCACAACAAAATGAATGAAAGGAGCAAGGGTGAGTAAGGGCCAATTGGAACAAGGACCACATACAAAAAAATTCCATTCCACAAACATGTTTTTTTCTATGGTTTAAGGGCATAAAGATAGGAAAGAATGAAAAATGCCATGAAAACTTAACATTTGTAGAAATTCCTATTTGTAATGTGCATGTTTAAATTCAGGGTTTAGTAGGAAGAAAAACGTGTCTTCATCAAAGCAAGTAGCTCAGGCTAGAGTGATGCTTAATCCTAGCATCAAATGTTATCAAGAAAAGCCTTTAGAAAGGCTTTATGTTTATCTTTTTTTCATGAAGAGTTTTCCTAAAGCCATGCATTGGCAATGTCAGTGATAAGGGTAATACTTTATGGCATGAACAAAACTTTGAATCAGCAGTGCCCTGGCAGCCAGGAGGGCCAAGCGTGTCCTGGGGGCATCAGGGACAGCATCACCAGCCAGGCAAGGGAGGGGATTGTCCTGCTCTGCTCTGCACTGGGCGGCCTCACCGTGAGTGCTGGGGCAGTTTTAAGCATCACAATATAAGACATTAAACTACTAGAGAGAGTCCAAAGGAGGGCCATGAGGATGTTGAAGGGTCTGGAGGGGAAGCCTGAGAAGGAACAGCTGAGGTCTGTTGGTCTGTGCATCCTGAAGAAGAGGAGACTGAGGGGAGACCTCACTGCAGCCTGCAACTTCCTTGTGAGGGGAAGAGGAGGGGCAGGCACTGATCTCTGTGACTGGTGGTGACATGACCCAAGGGAATGGCCTGCAGTTGTGTCAGGGGAGGTTGAAGCTGGATATTAGGAAGACGTTCTTCACCCAAACAGTTTTTGGGCACTAGAACAGGCGAACAGGAGAGAAGTGGTCCAAGCACTGAGCCAGATAGGTTTCAAGATGCGTTTGGGCAATACCCTTAGACACACTGGTATGACTCTTGGGATGTCCTGTGTAGGGCTGAGTTGAATGCAGTGATACCTGTGGGTCTCTTCCAATCTGACATATTCTGTGATTCTGTAATTTTAACTGTCTTGTCCTGTTATGCTTTTGCTGTGCTGCAGTTAGCTGAAGAGCTGCTGAATGTGATTTCTAAGTGCGTTTTGTGATATGGACTGAGAACTCTGCATGTCTGAGGTTTTGTTTAAAAAGTTTCTGCAACTTCTGCAAAAAGAGCCACAGAGATAAAAGTTTCTCTCTATGTGGGCTTTGTTTTTTTCTCTAGAATTATAAACCAAAGCCATGTAATCCTTGCTGTTGCTTTGTCTGCATCTTACCAGGAAAATATGTTAACTGTTGTGCTTTTAATTGTTTTGGGATTCAGGTCTTTCTGTGTACATGATCTCCATACATGATCTGATTCATGTAAAATGTGTACCAACAAACTGGAAATATTTTCAAACGTTCATTATCTTATTAGTATTGTTAGTTGATACTTTGTGAAATGGCAAGGGCTTCAATATGAGACTTTAGAAGATTCCTTTTCCTCTTTTCTTTTACAAGAGTCCTTTTCTTTCATCTTGAGTTCCTGGTGTTTAAGGAATTTTCTGTAGGGAAGGAAGAGTTAAAGTTTCTGCTACAGGAGAGACAGAGAAGTATTTGAACATTTCTGTGCCACATGCCAGTCAAGGATCAACAAGTCAATGTTATGAGACCTTTCTTGGTTTCATAAGCACCCTAGGCCAGATCTGATGGTTCATTCAATTGAGCCCTACAGCAAAGAGAGTGCCCAGTTGGAAGCATCACATTTCCATCTGGAAATACTTAGTTTGAGAGTCCCACTGAGGCTGTCATGGAGCATATTAGTACGAAGGCATACATCCCTTACAACAACTTGTTGTTCTGTAGGTTTTGCTTGGAAAACTAAGTGATTAAGGAAAACTGGTGCCTGGATAAGGCAGACGATGGCAGTGTGTTGTCTCAAGCTTCTAAACACCCCAATACTTTCATAAGTCTAGCCCTCAACCCCTTGTAGGTGAATGCTTCTAATGCGCTTGCATGAAAATATTCTTGTGTGTTTACATGGGGTTTTGGAATGGAAGATGCATATTAGACAGATACACTTGTACATAGTTTTTTTTAGCCTCCAGCAAAACATTTGCACAAGAGGGATATTAAGTACCAGAGGCTCAAAAAATTAAGCTGCATTTTGTAATTTTCTATTGCAGAACTGGTGTATCTTTCAAGAAATACTGGTTCCATTTTTTTTAATTTTGAGAAGCAAGGCAGCTTCCCATTTATAATGGGTAATACCTTCTCTTTTATGCATTTAAGGTCTGCTTTGGGAAATTCCCTAGGCATTCTTGGTGAAATAATTTCTACGTATTAATTGCTAAAGCTTTGCTCAACTTGATGTAATCTTCCTACTTCTGTAATCTTGAACACAAATGCTCACTGCAGGCCCATGCAAGTTCAGGTTCAGAAAATTCATGCACTTGTGGGAATTGAAGACAACATATGCTAGTTTCCTAGCTCATTCTTGTCTGTGTCTTCTGTCTTCACATTTTCTTAGCGAGAGTAGAGAAGTTGGGTGAGTTTTGGATTCCTTTCTTTCAAGTTTTGTTTTAGGAATTACTATAATTGGCCTCTTGTGATTTATGGAGGTGGAAGAAATACTGACTAACATGCTGTTTCATCTCTGCTTTCCAGATTTCTTCTCTCTTAACATCATGATGTTAATGTTTGACAACCTTCTGGTTATGGTTTTTACGAAAGAGATTTGAAGAAGTGGTCTAAATGTTGCCTGAGATACAGTACAGGCAATTCCATTTCCTGTGCATGCCAGAATTTAAGAGAATTATTTTTAAAAATATCCAAATGATTAATTGTTTCTTGGTCACTGTTTCTGAAAAGTAAAATAAGGCAAATTGTCTTATTTATGTGAAGCAAACTTAATTCTAGACATAGGCTTTAAAGAATGTACTTGCTGTGTTTTTAGAATGTCTTACAAAACTGTAGGTGAAAAATCTATCCAGATGGAAATACATCAAAATTTAAAGCACCAGAAAACCCAAACAGCACTGAAATCTGAAACTCTCTAACATTTTCCATTTCCTTCCCCTTCCTCCCCCCAGGAGGAAGAAGTGGTATTTGAATTAATGAATAAATCAGTCTAATCAGTCAGGTTAATATTGGCACCTAAAACTTTATATCACAGTATAAAAGCAGTGCTTTTCTCTCATGCTCTCATGCTTACTTCCTAAGCTCTTCAATTTGTTGTGCAGAGATGGTTTTTCTCATCTCTCTTTTTCCTTTTAGGGTTTTTTTCCTCCTCTGTCCCGCAAATGCATACACTTCGCATGGGCTTCAACCCGATAGCTGCTGGGTAAGAGTTAGAGTAAGAATTAAGTTAGGGTAAGAGTTAGGCATGTAATCCTAGCCAGATGACCCTTGCAGCAGTAAAAAGAGATGGGCATTTCATCTGTGTAAGAGTTTTGGTGAGAAAGGATGTACTGCTCCAGGATGACTTCTATTTTTTTGCCATGTCAGCCTCTCCATAGCTGTTACAGTGATGATGTAACACTATCTGCTTGCTGCTGCATTACCCAATGTTGTCTCACAATATTTGAAGGTAACCTTAAGGAAATGGAGCTAAAATGTGAAAGAATCTTCACATTTAAAAACTGTATAAAATTACAGCTGCCTTAGTTGGTGTGAAGTCAGAGGACAGGAGTAAACAACTAAAATTGAGCAATGGCTTTGCTTGAAGAAAATTAAGCAGGAAGAGGAAATAAAGGACTTCTATGCCCTGTCTGCCTGAAAGATGCATGAGTCTTTTTAATGTGTGGCTCTTTGGTCTTTTCCACTCCTCCACAATCTCTGTGGCTTTCTTGGGGCGCAAGACTCATGCTGTTGTGATGTGTCCTTTTCCTATTGCCTTTTGAAATTAGTCTGGTGTAATACAACTTCAGTAACAGAGAGACATTTCATGGCTAATAAAACACGGGTGGGTTGTTTTTTTTCAAAACCTGCTGGTATCAGAGGAAGACCATAGCTGTTCCTTCCGTGGGAGAGACTATATGCTTTACTGCACACCAGAAAGTCTATCCAGTCTACCCTCTTAGTTGTAACAGAAGAAGTTTTGGATTGAGATTGGAGCTCACACCTCTAGGTTTGACTGCAGGCAAGTGCATATTTAAATAAATATAAATTTGCATCCAGATTTTTAGTCAGATCACCGAAAGTGCCCCGTACTATGAGCTCACCATTAAGGCTTTGTCTACTGGGGTGGCCCTGTGAGCAACTAGGGAGTAGCAGAACAGTGTAGACATTGAAGACTTAAAATTTTTATTGTAGAAAGAGGAAGTCGTTCTATTTCAAAAACAAAGTAATGCCTTTTGGGAGATGTATGAAGAGTCTGGATAGTGGGATGGTTCTCCTGAAGCTCTAGGTGCTCCTAGTCTGGCTGATAGGGCTTACATCCAAACACGGAAGACAAGAATTGGTAGACAGAAAATGGAAAGAAGCTCCCAGAGCTCTTCCAGTTCTATGTTAGCACATTGTCAAAAGCAAACAAGCTGACTGACTTTTTAGTTTGTAAGTCACCTTTGAAACAAGGACATGTTTCAGCCTTTCCAGCATCTTTCCATGACTTCATTGTTAGACTTTGTTTGAACAGTTGAAATGCCAAGTCAGTAAGTGCAGACCGTATAAAGTTATCCAGTTGGCACCTTATGCATTTGAAATTGCCTGGTTCAAATAGCACAGAATTTGAAAATTTTGGTTGAAAAAATAAGAAATTATATTTGGCTGAGTCCCCAAACATGAGCCTTATCAGCAGACTAAACAAATGGCACATGCTTTATGCAGTCTTGTTTGTATCTTTCATGATAGCCATGAGGACTTAAATAAAATTACGAAAAACCCCTGACAATCCACCAACATTTAAACGATCTGTTCAGTTCTTGCCAGTGATTTTGGGTGGTTACTGTAGCAGAACAGGAAGAAGTGTGTTGTTTTCAGCCTTTGTTTTAAGTAAGTACACATCATGGGTGGACAACTTCTGTAATCATAATGAACTAAGGTACTCTTTTTGTACCTACATGCAGTTCATTCATTAACAATGTGGAGAGCAGGTTCATCCTGTGATTCAGAGTTTACATTGCTATGTTGTCCGATGGTAAAAAGCAACTTATTCTAATTTTTTTAGAATTTTTGTGATTTTGAATCTTTATATGCATGAATAGCTATGCTGCCTTACTAGTAGTTTACTAAAGAAGCTTTTCCTTTTCATAATGTGAGTATAGTGTTATATTGTAATTTTCACGTTTTGCTTTTGTATTATATAACAATATTGTAATTGGCTGCATTAACGATGGCTTGCCTTGAGTATTTTTTCCTGCAACAGGAATTCTACTTCTTTATGTTCTTACGAAGAAACTTCAGCATTCAGAAGTCTGAGAGAGGGCAATTAAAGGGTATTAGGATAAAGTAAACCAGTATCTACATTTCATTTGCATCTTGACTCTTTTCATATGAATTTATGTTAAACTGCCTATACATGTTTTATTTGCTCATCTTAGGACAGTAGTGATAATAGATAAGCCAACACTGTAAGTTGTATTTGTTCTTTGCTTTCCTTTTAGCCTTAGCAGAAAACAAGATCAAAAAGCAAGTGTTTCATTGTTCCCCAATAAAGCAGTTCCAAGTCAGTGGAACTTGCATTTATATTTACTTCTCTCAGTAGCAGTGTATAGATGTTGATACAAAATGTTACGTGTCTTCCCCTGTCCATCACATCCCATGAATCTTACAAAATTTTTGAAAGAAGTCAGCTTTTAATCTAATAGCACTTATATCCATTTTGGAGAGGGAGGAGAAGACATTTCTGCTCATTTGTTATTAGCCATTTCTACTGCAAATGAATTTATTTTGTCCATGGACATCATAATTTCTGATAGTTGTTGACTTGAAGTCAGCAGTATGAACAGGACATTGACAAAAGCTGTTAAAAATCTATAGCATCATTCTAACATAAAAGGCTTGTTCCTAGCATCCTAATTGGAAAAAATTAGTGTTCAAAACCTGTGACAACCCAAATGTAAGAGACCAACTCCAATTCTGGAAAAGCAGAGTTCTGTATTAAAAAGCTTGTTTGATGCCCCAGTTAGATGTAAACTAATGAGAAGTACTAAAAATGACTGAAAGGTTTCTTCTTGGTACTTCTGCAAATTGCAATTGCTTAAATTTTCAAGTGTAGTCCTGAAAAACATGGCTTACTTTCTAAGGGGTAAATTTACTGTATTCTGGTCAACAGCCTAGTTTATGTTTCACTCTTTTCTGTCTCCCTAGTCTGCACTGCCAGCTGAAACCACACCAAAGAAAAACTCTTTTAAATGGCCAAAAAGTACAGAGTGCTGTACAACTGGGCAAACCTGGCATTAGTTAGCATTTGCCTCTCAGGCTGTGTTGCAAAATATTATATTTGTGATAATGGACAGCTGTACACATAGTTTAACTGGATTTGATTGTCAAATGATTCCTGGTGGGCTTCATTTCAGACATTACTGTAGGTGCTTGTGAAGTCAAAACTATTCACCAACACAGTTTAGATATGCTTTAGTGCCTAAAATAAGATCATTTGTTTGCTTAGTAGACTGCTAGTGTGCAATACACCAAAAGATAATAGTTGTAACATCTCTGCATTCAAGATTTGACTGGAAAATATGCATCTCATTTTACACATTTTTTTTTCTGTATGGCTACCTAGCATTATGTTTTGTTGGGGTTTTTAGAAATTTTGTTAGTGTCATTCTGTGGGGCAGTAGATGCATTAAAATGGTAATTCTATTTCTTCCATTTACTCGACTGTGTTATTCTCATTTTCTGTTATCAACTCCTCCAAAGGCAAGCTGTGGTGTCTGCTCACATAGCGGTGTGGTGTAGCGGGGCCCAGCAAAACATTTGTACTAGAGGTGCTGCTCACCAAAGCTTGTAGATTCCTCTGGGGTACTCTGGAACTGAAATGCACATTGACAATGTGAACATTTAAATATTTTTTCAGTAGTGTGATAATTTTACACTCTCTGAACATGCATAGGTATGATTGCAGTCCTTGTAGATTTGGATAAATAAATCAGCTCTATATGCTCTTCCTCTGTTTGTGTACACTGGCAGATGTATGCTCATGAGTCTAATCAGATCTTAATAATCATATTATTTAAAATTTTAAAAATATCATTTAGACATTAGTTAGACTCCCAGTAACCCTGGTAGTTTTGAAAAACTGACATTTTACACTGTGTATTATAGCATCATTCTTAATTTGGTTTATGTTAATTAAATACATTTTTAAGTTTAGACCATCAGATGAGGTTACAGCTAGTTAACGTTCTGGAATATCTAGCAAAGACTGTTTTGTGTGTGAGCTCCTGAGTTGTATAGATTAAAAAGTGACTTCATTTTGAACTGAAGAATGTTGGTTTTTAGTGTCAGCTTTCAATAAGCTTTGCAACAGGATAACTGAAAAAAGAAATAATTATGTCTGATTTTAATAACTCTGTAGTCAGTCAGTGTTGATCTAGATGCCAGTGGAGTGTTGTAATTTATAAACCTAAATTTACAGGATAGTGTTATGTTATCTGGGCTTTTTTTGGGCAATGGGCAACAAAACAATGAAAAACAAAGTTCATTCTTTAACTATGGTTAGGCTGCAGTTCTAAAAGCATTATAGCCATTTTCATTTATCTACAGAAACCTCTATAATACTAAAGTAATTGCAGTTTGTTTTATGTAAGTTTCATACTTCTGACATTTCACTATGGAAAAGGCAATGTTGTTAAAATGGTTTAGTGCCCTTAGGGAGAAGAATATAATCTTTTAAATGCAAAGACCGGGTTTGAAAACCATTGTGTTAGCACTTACGGAAAGCAAGTGGCAGAATTTTGCCTTTGGTTTTGAAAATCACTTGCTTTTTTGGTGTAAAACTGTGAAACTGGATTTTTAGAAAGCAACTTAACTGCAATATTAGTAACTGTAATGGTACTTTTCCCCTGTGACATTTCTTTTAGTTCAATCTCTACTGTAAAAGTCTTCTGGTTTTAATTTCAGGCAGATTCCTATTATGCTGCTTTCCATTATAAATCTTTGCCAGAAAATGTAAAGAATTTGCAGAATCCCAGTGTAGGCTTCTTTTGTTAATCAATGCTCAGAGCATTCTTAAGAAAATAATCTGTCAATGTAGCAAAATCTCTGTTGCAAACTATTTCACTTTCAGTCGAGAGGGAGAAGTTTGGGGATTTTTTCAGAGTTGGATTTCATGCTGTGTGTTATCTCATTGTCATGGTTGGACACAGCTGGAAATTAGGCACCAAGCAACTGCTCAGTCAACCCCTTCCTCTCTTTCCCCCCACTCCAACCTCAGTGAAATGGGGAGGCGGCTTGAAGTAAAACTTATATGTTGAGATAAGAACAGTTTAATAATTTATACTAATGGAAAATGCAACAATAATGGTAAATAATAATAGTGATTATAAAAAGGAAACAAACAGGTGATGCACAATGTAGCTGCTCACCACCCACTGACCGATGCCAGATTCCCCTTCCCTAACCCAGATCTGCTGTGTTTCCAGGTGACTCCCTGTTCTGGTTTAGGGCAAATTTGGGAGAAAACTTATGAACAGGGTTTTTTTAGGAAATTAGTTCCTTCTTTAATTGGTTCGGGGAAATATTTCTTTGGAGAGAAGTGTAAAAAAACTGTTTATTGAACGGACAAAGCACTTTCCAGCACAAAAATGAACAGTACTAAGCAACAAAACCTTTTGCTGCTGTGAAGAGATGACAGATTCAGAGGAGTGCCTTCTGTGGGTCACAGCCCAGCTCACTCAGGCTGTTCTCAGTGCCCTCCAGTGCTGGGAAATGCCATGGCCCAGGCCAAGCCTGGTGGGCTACAGGTGTGAGCTCCCAGTGCCCTTCTGGGTTTTCAGTCCAGAGCAGGTTCAGACAATTCCAAGAGAAAGGAGGAAAAAAAAAACAAAAACACACACACACACACACAAAAAAAAAAAAAAAAAAAAAAAAAAAAAAAAAAAAAAAAACAAAAAGCAAAAACCACAGTTCAGGGAGCTGTTCTGCCTCAGCTAGCCAGAAACTAACTAAAAGTAAAAGAGAGCTCTCTCCTGCTGTCCACTGCAGACAACACAGTCTGTGTGTAGGATGTGGGGGAGCAAGTGCAGGCTGTGATAACAAACTCTGCACCTTTTCTTTCCCCTTCACTCCTGGAACCAGTCTTAAAGCTGCTGAACTCAATATTCAACACCAACAGAACAGATGATTTGGAATACGAGCATCATAAAGTCACCCCAAGGCACTCTCCCCAGTTTATATCCTGGGCATGACTTCTGTGGTGTGGAATATCACTTTGGTCAGTTCCAATCACCTGCCCAACTATACTCCCTTACAGTTTTCTTTTGT
>JAOTQP010001179.1:16542076-16554176 GCA_026413545.1 Cichladusa arquata
CCTCTCTGGCAGAGTATGAGACTAGGAGGGAGGAAAAAGTCCTTGACTTGGAATAAACACGCCTTAGCAAAAACCCAAACATTAGTGTGTTATCAACACCATTCTCATTCTAAATCCAAAACACAGCACTCTAACAGTACTGACAAGAAATTAACTTTACCCTAGCTGAAACCAGGACACTCATGAAATGCTTCTGCAATTTCCCTTGTGTTGGAGCTAATGATTGTGTAACCCAGGGCTGACCTGGATCACATAGCTAAGCCACTGATAAAGCTAAGGCATCATCTCTCTCCCCAGGCCACTTGCATTCTTTTATTGGATTAGTCACTTGAGACATCTTGTAACAACATCTTTGCTAGATCTGGAGTAAGCGAGACAACCATGTAGACCAACTTGTTCTGGCAGCACTCTGCTGGATTAGAAATAATGTTTCCATGCACATGAGCTACCCAGAGTTTGTTTTTTCAAATCTTTAGGCAAAGATCCATAGTTAAATAATCTCATCATTAAGTAAGGAAAAAGAAAATATTTCTAGTTACATTATCTGTTTTTGCATCTTTTTATGAAAGCAGCATCACAAATATGTTTTTTTTCCTTTTCCATTAGAGATGGTTTCTTAGATTTCTTATAAGAAAAATAAAGGGAGTTGTTTGAAAAGTTCAAAGCTCTCTCTTCATTAAGGTGCTTTGAAGGACACATCATGCATCCTATTAGAGTATTTAATATTTTGGACAGATGAATGGTGTAGAAATGTATGTTGTTTTACCTTCCAGTAAGTATTGCACTAAATGTTATTTTGTAACTTGTTGATTATAGAAAGATGAAATATTTATTGCATAGATAATTTTATTTGCACGAGGTTTCTGAGGTACAGCTGCTGAGAGATCATAAAAAATGTGTTTGCTCTGTTTTAGTATAATTCATCACTGAAGTGAACGAGATACTTTAATAGCTGCAATGATAAAGGCATTACAATCATAGGATATAAAAAAATAACCTGCTGGCACCTTCAAGCCGGATGAGTTTTCAAGTTGAATATTTTGAAGTGAGATACTGAAGACTTTGATATAATGGTGACTTAAGGATTGTTGAGACAAACTGTGAATTTCAGACCCCAGTGACGTCAACAGGTGCTTGCCACTGCTTCAGGTGCTATGTTCAGCAGTGTTGAATTTCTTTATGTTTCATCCATATGCAGCATTACTGTATGCAGTTAAATTGCTGCTGCTACATCAATGTACTGTTTGTATTTTTTAAGAGTGGAGCGAGCCCAGCCGTGAAACAGATGTCATTGTAGTAAACACTGTGCAAATAGAGAGCAAAAAAAGGGGCTTCTGCCCTGAACTATTCTTTGTGTGGATTAGTAGCTTTGGACACAGCTGATTTTTCACTCCGGTCTGTTGCATGCAGCACTCGAGAGCTGATGTTTGGATGTTTTGTGAAGAGAGCAGAGATACCTGCTAATGATGTACCATCCTCCCCTTTCCACCTCTTCACAGCTTCACCTGTGGCACAGGGCAGGTCTGCCTTCCTAGGGAGACTAAGGAGTTGAGTGAAAAGCAGTCTGGATTGCAGTCTGCAAGAGAGGAAGCCCAAAACTTCTTCCTTCTGGCCACATTGCAGGCTGCAACTTGGACTTGGAGACACATAAACATCAGCATGGGTTCATAGGAGTACACATGTACTTCCTGTGTGGAGGGAGATTGAGTGTATGGGTCCATACCTATCCTTAGCTGACATTTCATACAATCTCAAAACATTTGTTGCTAGAATAAAACTGTGGATGATGTGCAAATAGATTGTTTGACCCAAACTTAAGTGCTTTCAGGTTCAGAATTTTTTTTTCCCTGAATGTATATCATTCTTCCTACCTTACAGCAATCTCATGTTTGCATGACTAGCTTACTGTCATGCTTTTCTTTTTTTCTCATGACTCCTCAGCACCCATTTAAGTTGCTGTTAGTACACTGTGTTTTATGGCTTGAAATTATTTATTTCTGTTGAGAACTCTACATTGTCCCTGTTTTCTTGGCTTCTAGCACAATACACTAGTACAAATTTTGCTAGCACAAATGTCCCTTGTTAAAAGTGTCATATTTCAAAGCAGGGACTGAAATCTGACTCTCTTTTAAACTCTTAGTGAGCATCGGAGTCTATTTACCGTAAGGCTTTGGGCAATGACAAATAGCATTCACTCACATAAGCTTTCCCCCACCTTTAAGAACAGAAATAGATGTAGCACAGTTTTTTGCATCATTTTTAATCCAGGCCCTCTTTGCTTGTTTGAAAGCTAGTCCTGATCACTGGAAAGTGACTCCTGACAGAAGGTCTTTAAAGTCATGGGCAAGATTGAACAGAATCTGTACATCTGGATTGAAAAAAAGCCCAAGAATTTATTTTTATGTATTCCATCCCTCTGGGAACAGTGCACTGGTGTATATTTATCCCAGGCATGTACTCTGCAGGAGGCTTCCTTGAGCTAATATACATTGGGAGGTGGCTCCTTCTGTTTCTTTTTCCTAAAATATGTTTTAGCCTTTTCTTGGACTGCTATGATTCAGCCTTCTTTTTTTTAAGTACATCTTGCTTTTTTTGATGGCCCAAGCCAATACTAGGTATTCACATAACTAAAATCGGAAACCATGAGAAATTTCTGCAGGTGTACTTCTAGACTGGTGGGCCTTGTTCACCCCAGCATCCCACAAGGGTGGCAGCAGGAGGTGTGAGGTGCTGGATTAGGCACTGAGTGTGATGGATCGATTTGTGAGGATGGAGTTGGAGGGGTTCATGGTGTACAGCTTGGGGTGCAGCAGGTCCAGAGTTATGAGCTGAGAGTTATTAGGGGTTGCCATCACCTAGTGAGGCATCTCTGCACAAGACTCTTCTCTTCAAGAGGAATGTGCACAAGAGGCTGCTCTCTAGTCCCCAGTTCCCTGTTCTACTGCTCACTATAGGTTGAATCACTGAACCTTCTACATCAGTACATCTCTGTTCCAGCTCAGGATTTTCTCACATAGATTAAAATACAAAAAATGTAGATTATGGAAAGGTGTTTGGAAAAAATTTGGGAGTTTTTTGTTACTTAATCTGATTTCAAAGCCATGAAAACTAATCACTTTTTTACTTGGATTTGCTAAACTAAGTCTTGCAAACTTCAGTCAATGCTGAACAGCTTAAAAATGGCTTTTAAAAACAAATTTTTAATTTCTTCTTGAAGTAAAATATGGGGATTTGGGGGTTTTTTTCTATGTTTAGGGAGAGTTCTTTGATTGTCCTAAAATAAGATAAAATTTCCCCTCTACTTTAATGTTAATTACATTAATAATTACTAATAATTAAAAGCTTAATTTAAAGGCATTTAAAAAAAAACCCAAGCAATATGAAAGTATAGCTTTATGTATAAGCATATGTGGGAGCTTTGTCATTTATTGCTGACATCTGGTTGTAGTCTGTCCAGGTTTTAAAGGAAATTCCACTACAGGACCAGTACAATTCATATGCATTAGTAAAGTAGTGTTAATGATTGTACCATACTTTCCCACTGGATTCCTTCACTAATTATAAATTCCTTTTCCTTTTCCTTTCCCTTTCCTCTCCTCTCCTCTCCTCAGAGCAGTCATGTTTCGTAATGTAATGTAATGGTTTTTATTAGTATAAAATAATCTAAAGATTATACATGCTCCAGAGCTTAATTGTGCTTTCATTTGCTGATGTGAATTTCAGTATTTCTTTTCCAGTTTGGTCATAGAAAATAGAAATAACATCTAAAGCTGTTTCCCACATCATAACTGAAGAGTTGTCATGTTTATTTAACCAGCTACATCTGGCTTCCAGTAAGTCCCAAATTTCAACTTTTCACAGCTGTGCATGGATTCCTGTTGTGCCCACAGAGCACAGAAAAATTTTTTGCTAGGCCTAAATTTGTTGAAAGAAGTGTTCTTTTTGCAGGAGAAGAGATTAAGTGTTTTTCAGATCATATCCTATCTCACAGATTCCTTATTCCTTAGAGGGCAGCGCACAGATCTTCTGGCACAGTGTCCCTGCTGGCACCACTGCATGTGGAAAAGGTTTTTCAGTGGTGTTTTTGGGGCCAGGAGTTGATGAGGTCAATCAGCAGAAGCCACCGGTGCCAAGCTCTTAGCACTGTCATGCCATGGGAGCCAGGAAGGTGAGGAACACTGCCTCTGCCTCGCAGCCCCCCGAGACAGGCACTGCCCTTGGCCTTCAGGCAGCACCCTGTAGTCACATGTAAGAAGTGTAATCTGAAAGGAGAGTTGTGATATTACAAATATTTAAAGGAACAAGAATCCAGTGAGGTGATAAAAGCTGTACTAGTCTGATTTGGTTTAGTTATATGAATAAAGTAAGTACGTAATATTTAAGGCAAAGAAGTTGCTCTGTCAGAAACTGAGTCCAATAATATGAATGTCTTAAGATGTATCTTGGTATTCTGTCATTTTATGGGTCTGCTTTGGGTAGGTCTGTTTAGGATGATATTTTGCTTTTGTAGGATGTGTGTGCCTCAATTAGCTATTTGCTTGGGAGAATTGTCAGTTTTGTAACTCTGCTTTTCCACTACTTTTTACAGCACTGTGTAAGCGTAAGGTCTACCTGAGCATCTGTGATTTTGAGATAAACTTTTAGACTCTCTAGTAATCAGTAATTAGTTTTGGAGTATCTCTGGTGTAAAAGCAAAAACATGTATTGAGAATTGTTTGTGTATTAAGATATGCTTTTGATATTTCACAAGGATTGGGAAAAGGGATATTTCACATAGTCCAGTTCTTAACAAGGTTATTTTTCTGGTATTTATGTAGGCTTTAATTAATCTGACTAGTTTTGTCATGCTTTCATTAACTCTTCTACTGGTAGAATGATTACTTATTCTCTGAAAGACACCATCTGATTTTTAAGGTGGGAAAATAGGATGTTTTAGTAACTTTTGCATGCTCAAGCCTTAAAAAAGTGTTGAGTTTTATTTCTTACACAGTATCCACTGGTTTGTGATTTTTCTTACATGAAAAGCTTTTGTTTAATTCCTTTTCATCCACACATATGTATAGGCACACTGATAAATACACTGAGAATTAGCCTTATACAAATCCTTGTTGTTATTAAATAATTTGTTAAAGTTCGGTAGTCGAGTCTACATGGTCCTCACAGTTCAACTGTTTCATTTTGTTCTTTACACAGGAGCTCTTACCAAAGTAAAGGAGAGTAAGCGGCACGTGGAAGAGGGGAAGATGGAGCTCCAAAAAGCTGAGGGCATTCAAGAACGTTGTAACATTATTTCTTTTGCAACCCTTGCAGAAATTAATCATTTCCACAAAATTCGTGTGAGGGACTTTAAATCACAAATGCAGCATTTTTTACAACAGCAAATACTCTTTTTTCAAAAAGTGACACAAAAGCTAGAAGAAGCTCTTCACAAGTATGACAGTGTTTAGTCCCTGATTTGTGGACTTCGTTCAGCAAGAACGTGACCCAGGCAGCAAAGCAAATGCTGCTGAAGAGCTGTTGCGGGTGGTAAATGGCGGTACAAGGATGGGTTTATGTTCACCTGGAACCCGGGTTTGATCTCCGATTATGTAGAAAGGAAACAGTTATAGGGCTATGTAGTAGAAACAGTACCACGCATTGTACCTAAGTTATACTGTGTATGCCTACACCATTGTAACTTTTTTGAAATAATGAGTATACTATTTGCCTTATTGCTTTTTGAAATACAATATCTTAGTGCATAGTTCGTAGACCTCAAAGCCCTTTGGGTATTTAAGGAAGTTGGCTAGATAGAAGCCTGCTTCAGATGCCTTTTTACTTTCCTAGGTTTGGATTTCCTAACTTCAAACAATTCTCTGTTTACAGACTCCTACTAGAGCAGCTATGTGATTCTGTGCCTTTAGACTCTATTCCTTTTCTAGTAAGTCACATTTTTATGATTAAATGAATGAAGGGTTGATACCTATGACGAGAACTGATGATGAAACCTCACACTGACTGGAAAAAAATCAGCTGCCATCCAGTTTGCATAGCAAGTACTTTCTTATTACAAATGTTGGCTCAAAAGGGAAAAGTTAAATTTATTCACACTTTTCCCTGGAAATTGAGACTACTTGTTACATGTACTAGGATGTTAAGCACATGTGCGAAAGTACACCACTTAATTCCCTTTCTGAAATAAATAATACAGTGAGGGGTGAGGTTCGTTTGTTTGTTTTTTTGGTTTTTTTTTGGTATACAGCATTACTGTAAGTGAAAATTTGAAGAGCTAGCCTAATAAAAATTGCATATATCAAGGGGATATTAATGCATGCTACGTGGCTGCAACATCTTTTTTAAGTTTCAAATTATTTGCTCTTTGTTCAGTTGCTGATTCAGTTTAGCTTCAGACTTGCATCTGCATTGCCAGTTGTCTGAGTTGAAACTCCACTGTGATTCACTAGTTTACTAAGTTTAAAGTTTTTGGGGATTTTCAGTAATATAAATGGTCTAAAGTCTTGGCTGAACTGACTTGGAGAACAGGTGGCACTTTTATGTTTGTAACACTCAAGAATTAACAATTGTCTTAATTTTTGTATAAATATTTTTGACAAGCAGGGTGCATTTATATATATGTAAACACTATCTTTTAAAGAGGTTTATGGCTTATTTCCCTTGAATTAAGTCTGAAGTCTGTATTTCTTATCTATTGGTTTCCTTCTTATAAGTCAGTATGAAAGACAGTTTTTGTTTATCCTATCTTTTTTCTCCTAAACAAAAATAACAAAACTTAGCAAGGAAGCAAAATGTTTATTTTTTTGTTTAAGTGAATTAATCAAAAATAGCTTGAACAAATGAAAGCCTGGAAAAGGAAGTTGAGCAACAGTTACCGTTAAGTACAAATCATTCCTCACCTATGCAGCAGAAATGTGCAGTTCTTTCACTGTGAGTGAAATGTAGAGTTTCTGTAGTTTAACCCTACACCTCTGTTTCAGAGGAATAATATGAAAGAATGTAGTTTTGGTTCTAAGATTCATCCCCAAATGTTTGGAGATGGCTGTTTTGCACAAGCTGTGTTTGGCGGTGCTTCTAGTGTACACATAAAGCAGTAAAATACAGAATAATGAAGGAGGGAAAGCAAGTGTTTGTAAAAGAAAGGACAATCAGTGAGGAAAGACTCTATTTCCAGCCTGTTGAAACAGTTCTGCAAACAAGATTGACCATAAAATAAGGACCACAGTCATAGGACTGACTAGCTCTTTACCTTCCTTGTGGTGTCTCATTCTACATTCAAAACTCACCACTTCCCCTGACAGCTCTTCCCAGCAGTAGTCCTGCTTTGCCATATGTCATTTAATTACGTGACAGAGTGATGAGCTAGGTTTGAGCTGAGTTCCATGGCTAATGTTTGCTTAAGCCAGATACTGTTTTAGTAAATGTCTTTAATTAGATCAGGTTACAATCAAACTGATTCTACATGGAGGTATTAAGACCTGTTCAGAAATTGATCTTGGTTCAGTTGAATTATTTTAGGAGGTTAGTATTAATGACATGTTCATGTCCAGGAGGAAATTAAGCTGTGATATGTATTCTTACAACATTATCAGACAGGTACAGTTTTCCCTAATAAACTGTCATGGCCTTCACTTTACTTTCTCATTTGTGAATTTATTTGGGCACAGGAAAAGTAGGTGTAGTAATTTGTTAAATTTGATGTACCAGAAAGTGATGACTGGAATCCTGGTTTAAATTGTTGCAGAGTACAGAAAAGTTCAACTCTATATCTGTATTAGCATTTTCCTCTTTTCCTCAGTCATTATAGAGTTGAACTGGCTGATGGGTGGAGCACAAGGAGTTACAGTAAAGGGTGTTGCATCAGACTGGTGACCAGTGGTGTTCTACAGAGCTCGATCTTCATGGCCTTCATAAATCACTTGGACACAGAACTCAGAGGGGGTATTCATGATAATGAGACTAAGTTGGGAGTGACTGTGGACTCCCTTAAAGGCACAGAAGCCCCACAGAGAGACATGGACAAGCTAGTGGGATGGGCAATCACCAACCATATGAACTTTAACAAGGGCTGGTACCAGATTCTGCACCTGGGATGGGACAGCCCTGGGTGTACAGAGAGACTGGGGAATGAGAGGCTGGAGAGCAGTGCCATGGAAAGGGCCCTGGGGTTCTGGTCCATGGCAAGTTGAACATGAGCCAGCAGTGCCCTGGCAGCCAGGAGGGCCAAGTGTGTCCTGGGGGCATCAGGGACAGCATCACCAGCCAGGCAAGGGAGGGGATTGTCCTGCTCTGCTCTGCACTGGGGCAGCCTCACCTCCAGTGGTGGGAGTGGTTTTGGGAGTCCCAATATAAAAAAGACATTCAGCTATAAGAGTCTGTCCAAAGGAAGGCCATGAGTGTGGAAGGTCTGGAGGAGTGGTGTTATGAGGAGCAGCTGAGGTCACTTGCTCTGTTCAGCCTGGAGGAGACTGAGGGGAGGCCTCATCGTGGTCTTCAACATCTTCATGAGAAGTACAGGGGCATGAAATGATGTCTCCACTGTCTTGACCAGTGACAGGACCCAAGGGAATGACCTAAAGCTGTGTCATGGAGGCTGTAGATTAGATATCAGTGCTTTTCAGCCACAGGCTGGCTGGGCAAAGTGCTCACAGCAGCAACAATGACAGAGTTTGTACTGAGCTTGGACGACACTCTTAGGTATATGGTGTGATTATCAGGGATGTCTTATGCCAGGCCAGGATGATCCTGATGGGTCCCTCCCATCTCAGCATATTTTAAAATTCTATGTTAATAATCTTAGAACTACAAGGAAAAGTAAAGCACAAGCAACATCAGGACAGATTGTCCCACTGAAGGTAAGAAGACATCCATTTCCTGAAAGCATATATCTTTTGCTTGCCAGGCTCCTTAAAGGTAAAGGTTTGTCAGCTTTTGTATCCTTTGGACAAGAATCATGTTACTTAGAGATACTTGCACCTCAGCTTAGCAAACAGTAGATGCGTACTAGAATTACTGTTCTCATTGACTCACTAATTTGAAAAACTATGGAGGTTTAGGCTTTAAAAAAAAACACCCTAAGTTCATTTTCTCCATTTCAGCAGTGTGAAAAGAACAAAAATTTCTAGGAAAAGTCTGTACCACTGCTAAGGTAGGAAACAGTTATGCAGTGCTTCTCTATTATGAAAATTGATATATACTTAACTATTAACACTACCACAATACAAAAATCTTAGTAAAGAGAGGACAGATTATAGTTTTCAGACATTTTGGGAGGCTCTGCAGATAGCAGGAAAATGTAAGGCCATAAGTAAACTACCTTACACCAGGAACAGAAGCAGAGCTGTCTGTCTTCAGTAGGATTTTACCCTATGTTTGTTCTATTTCTTGGCAGAGGAGCAAGTCACTGCAGGAAAGGTATAGGCACAGGACTGCTTGTGAGAAATATCATGGTGTCTTTTTTTTCTTGGAATTGATTCCATGGCAGCCGGAGTAGGATAGTTTGTACTTACTACAGAAATGTGTGAGGAACAAACACAGAGCTACCAAGTTAATGCATGGGTACGTGGTAACAAGTTTGTAGGACAAGTTCTAGCATAGGTGAGCTCAGTGAACTTGGATCCTTCCTAATGAAGACAAAACAACTGCCTAAGTGTGCAGCAGGTTTATCCACCTTCCAGGATGACTTTCCTGTCACAAATCACTCCTGCCACTGAACGACATGCCCATTAAGAAATCAGACCACCTTTTACAAACAGTATGTCATTATATCAATGCTTGCTATATTGCTTATTTTCCTTTTAACTGTTGAAACTGTAAACTTAAAGACTTTCCTTAGCCAGTGAAATCTTACTTTAGGAGATATAGGAGAGCTCCTTTACATCTGCTGAGGATGAGGAGAAGGTGGCAGCTCCACCTCTTCTACTAGAAGTGAAGACTTGAGGTCTTCACTAAAATCTCCCAAGCCTGACCTGATTTAGAGAAACTTGGGTATTCCCAGTGGTAGGAATAAATACTTGCAGGTAACAGTCAAACACTGTGACTACTGCTAATAACATTTTTTTCCAAATTTCAATATCAGACTAATTTCAAGTATACTTCCTGCTCCTTAGTTCAAGTTGTGTTGTTACTGGGAAAAGCTATGCTTTAATGCCATGTTAATGTCTAAATTCTAAACAGAATCCAATGGTGTTTTCAATGTAATATATTAATTGAATTCCAAGACAAAAGGACATTAATGATGTGACTCAGAAACTAAGTGGTCTACCCTTAAAGTATTACTGCCTCTATATTTCTGACCACTACATGGCACTGCAATATTTTAAATAATTTGGTTCTTTCATTTCCAGAACCTAAGACTCAGGTGTAGTGACACTTGTCTCCTGCATGTGGGTATTGTGAGATTTTATAAATGTCCCATACAGAAAAAATACAAGCACTATAAAGTGTAGGAAGCTAGACTGTCAAACCAGAGAAGATCAAATCAAACTGCCCATTCTCTATTTAAGAGTTAGGGATGCCAACAGCTACTGCAAACTTGGGTGCACCTGTAGCTCTTGTCAAAAATTGAGGGACTTCCAAAGTTAAGATTGTTAATTCAGATTACAGTTCTCAAATTTGTAAAGACTTGAAAATGCAGAGGTTATATTCTCATTTTCTATATAGATACACATGACTATGCATAAATATTTAGATAGATATATGATCCATAATTTGTGCATTCTGCACCTCCATGTCCTTATTTCAGAAATCCTCTTGCCTCTGTAATGCTTTGCAGGTGGCTGCAGCCTGCCTGAGAGCACACAGTAACATTAATACAAGTTGACTGCATGTTTTTTATCTTGAAGCTGGACTGTTGTCCAGCACTGAAGCTCAGTGTTCTTCTGCCTTCCATCCTGTCATTGCTTTTACAGGTCCCCTCCTTGGGCCCAATCTAGGATCCTTTCCTGGCTTCAGCTTGTGCTAATGAGCTTTTTTGTGCACAAGTTTACTCTACTGCAGATGGTATTTGTCCACAGCCAAAACACTTCCCAAGAAGTATCACAGCTCAATAAACAAGTTCAAAAAACATCTTAGTGAAAATAAACAGTCCAATGAAATATTGCTTGCACCAAAACAGAGATTAACAAGTATCAACCTCTATGAGCACCATAGCTGATCCCTTTTCACATCCCTCCTCTTCGTTTTAACAATCTGATCTAGTGCACTAGTATTGGAAATAGAAACATGGTTTCATGACGATACATATATAAGATTTAATGAGACAAAGTATTTTGATCTGCCTACACCTGTGCTGCATTAAAAACAGGATATTGTACGCTTCTCTAAACTGTACCAGATAGAACTGTTCATTCAAAGTGTAGTGTACTTTGCATTGCAGAAGTGTGGTAACATGTGCCTTTTACCAGGGAAAGCCCATGATGTGTGTTTTATCATATAGCTGGAATTAATTCTTTGCATGCAGGCCATTAATTTTATTTATTTTGTCTTCATTTTAATTTCCATGTAAAGAAGAAGGCAATCCAAGCATACTGTTGATACTTCATTATAAGCATAATTTCTGTGAAAAAATGTCACATCATCTTAGAAGAAACAATGATAGGAAGCAAAAGGAACTGTTTTGTTGTAGGTGAAATACTTACTATGAAATGTTAATGAGCATCATTTTCTTCATATCAATACCTGTTCCTCTTAGTGAACTTTAAGAATAGGCATTTACCCCTTAGAATTGCAGATTTTATATAAAGATTTGGCTCCTGCACTTGACACATTTGAGAGGAACAAATTTGAGCTACAACCATAATGAATAACATATTATCATCCAAAAAGTGAGGCTAACGTGTACTGCCACCAAATGGCCAATTAAATGAAAAGCACATTTCTCCTATATACCAGGAAAAACGACCAATATTCCCAGAAATTATTTATGTTGTCTGTTCAAAAAACATGGTTTTATTTATAAAATAATGAATTTGATATAGTACTTAGTATTTCAAGAACAGAAAATAGAAAGATAGGTGTTTCAGATCCAAAGGGAAATTATTATTCTATTAAATAAAAATACCTAACATTTTGAAATCCCTTTAATCTCCCTCATTCTTTCAGTTCC
>JAOTQP010001179.1:16649995-16660448 GCA_026413545.1 Cichladusa arquata
GGAGCCGCTCCCACCTACACCTTTTGTCTAGAGTCATCAAAGGTCCTGGGTGTAACCCGGCCAGCTCCATTGGCATGCTAATGGGAAAAATTCTTTAAATTGACACAGTAATAGAAAAACACTCAACCCCCAACAATCACATGAAGAATGAGCTGCCCTCTGAAGTAAAATCTACCCCTCAACTAGTTCTTATAAAGTAAATGCTTACCATAGATTGTGTAAAACTGAAGATTTCCTGAGTGGTATCATCAGAATCTACTCTGATCAGCCTTCCAAGTTTTGGGGAAGTTATAATCACAAAAGTTATAGTTCTGTTTCCTGAATTGGTCACATCATTGGTTACAGCTTTAAGATCATGTTGTGAAATAGATTTCCTGGAACCTAAAAAATGTCAAGTATAGAAAGAAGATTTACAACAGCAATTTTTTCCAAAGGCCTAAGTTTTGTATCCACAGCTCACACTCTCACCCAGGTATTCTACTTAGCATTTTAATAACATTTTATAAGATCAGCAGGATTACTCTTTTTCTAATTACCTTCTGGTTACAACCCTTCCACAGCTTTTTCAATTAAAAAGCCCATCAGTAGGATGTAACTTGTTTTAAAAATGCAAAAAGTGCAGTTATCTTCAGCACATGTAATCGCTAAAGACTGGCTTCTGCAAAAACTACCTGAAATATAGAATAGAGTATGTATAAGAAGTTCTGTTTCTACATCACGTGTCTAGAACCAAATTCAAACTGCAATGTTTTTGGTACTCCCAGCTGCCACAGAAGACATAGATGATTTGACTGAGAGAAGCCTCTCAGCAAAATTTCTAGTGAACACATAAACCAAAATCAATCATTAACAAAAGTACACTTTACCGACAAGAAATAGGATTTTCATTAAATACAATTAAAACATAAGTACTAAATTAAACAAACTAGGAAGAACACCATATAAAAGAAATAACAGCTTAAACTTAAATAATTTATTATTTATTAAGATAGATACAGACTGAATGGTAACAAAATCCTTTTAATACATAGTACCACACTAACCTTACTAAGGTTACTACCTTCTGGTTTAAAGATTATAAAGAGCTTTCTGGCATTAGTCAAACCAAGACAATTTTTATACAGTTGGGGCAGTAATTTCCTAAAAGCTAGTCATTTCCTGGAAGAAAAAAAAAAATATCTGACTTCTTTTTGATGCAGTTTCAAGGTAATCAATCAGCAATCTAAAATTTATGTTCAATGATATAGAAGCAAAATTCCCATCATCCTATTCTCCCTGTAAACCCACTTCTGTCTCCATTTTCAGATTTTCTCTTCTCATTGAGCAACACGCTTATATAGGTTTTAATACATAATTTAAAAGACTATATTGTAGTACACATACTCGAAGTGTGAACTGTCAATCCATCTCATGCAAGAATAAAACAAAATAACACTTGTATTTATACATATACATATATATATGTGTGTGTGTGTGTGTATATATATATACACATATATGCTATAATATTCAGAAGAAAAAAATATGCTTAGGATAGTGAAGAATACGGATGCTTTGAAATCCATTATTAATACCAGGAGTCTGCCTGTTCACATCTGTTTGTGCTCTAGTTCAAATAACAACTACTTTGAAACAGAGCTATAAGTCTTCTGTCTCTGCCTGTTTTCCCATTTTTACCTTCCCATACTGTCCATACTGTTTTGAAAAGTGAAGGAGCCTCTCAGGCTGAGAAAAATACTCCCAGGCAACATCTAATTCAAGAAGCCTCCCTCCTCTTCCTCTCCCTTCTTTTCCCTTTTCTTTTGTGGCAGGAAGGGAGGGAACCATGACCTTGTGCATACAGCAGATGTGGTCAAGAATGTACAACTTAGCACAACAGTTAATCAGACCACATAAATCTGCAAGTGCAGTTATTTATCAATAACCTGCTAGTTATGCAACTCAGGCCTTATTGACTTAACAGAGTAGGAGAGAGTAACTCTAAAACATGGTGACACTGTAGTGATTGAAGTTACTGCTCCAATTTTCCATGGCCATACCAGGGTATCACATCACTGCTGTCACAGAGCAGGGCCATGGGGAGCAAAGATATCTGTCACAAAACCCCCTCGATTTCTAACAGACCCAACCTCACTCACTGAACACTACAGACTGAAATACAGTCTAGAGACAAAGACAACAAAGTCTATCATGCTCTTCTGTAAAATGGCATCCTCCTCCAAACATAACCCTTTCGTTCCCCTACTTCTCACCTGAGAGTTGAGAACCTTCCCTGGCACCCACAGTAGTTCTCTGGTCTGACATCTCAACAGGGAGAGGAAGGTTATTTACCAACCAGAAGACTGAGTGAAGGAAATGAAGTGAGAACACTGCCTGTTTATACCCACAGAAGGAGAGGTCACAAAAACCCCACCCAAACACAGGGGACAGGAACAGAGAGAGGAGGAAGACACACAACAAAAACTGGTGACACTGAGTAAGACCAAGCTAATCAATTAACGCAGAGTGCAAAACATAATGATGGTGCCTAATAATTTTGTTACACATTTTTACTGCCTACATTTAAGATCTGGAAAATGCTTTGGCATGAGCAGTCTCCCTATCACTGCTAAACAGTAGTAAATCATATCATCTACAGACTGATTAGACAGCTCTGCTTCCAATTAACTACAAGTCAGGCTTACTCTCCCCAGAGAAACTCAGCTTGTTTCTTGTTTGAGTAACTGCCTTCCTGAAGAAGCAAATCCTCCCATTGCTATACATCTAGCATATAGTAGAAAAAGCTAATGTATCTAGCAGTCAATTTTCTGAGAATGCTGAATAAAACAAGCTTCTGTTAAAACAAATAAAAAAATATAAAAATTACATAAATAGATCTGGTATACCCAACACAAAAGAAGACAGCAGTTCACGCTCTTATCAAATTGCAGAGCAATATGCTTTAGAAGATAGTTTACACCCAGTCATGAAGACATGGTAAATTCTTCACAATAAATTCTGTTTTTCCTACCCCAGAGAGAAGATTTCTCAAGCTGGCTCAAAATTAACCTTTTTTTTTGTAGCGCTATAAATTTAACAGGACACTGGCTGTTGTTTTTATATATATTAACCATTTGGCACTATCATCGTTGTAACAGTCATTTCATGATGGCAAAGTACAGCTGAAAGCTATACAGGTCGAGAATATCTTTAAAAATATCATAAAGAGACATGTAAAAAAGCTAGTAACACTTTATAACATCCAAAAGTAATTTTGCTAACCCAAAGTAAGTGAGAATTCAGGAAAAAAAACTTGCAATCTTGGATGAAAACAGTTTGCATTGTTGAAAGAAATACTGTATTTTGTAAACTGAAGAACTGATTGTCTAGAGAACTGAAAGTCTAGAGACTTTGCCTTCTATGGAAGTATTAGGCATACTTTTCTTACAATTGTCGTTGGCTTAAGATAGAATTCCAGTAAATCCCAGGACCCAAGGCAACCTTACACACTAAAACTGCAGGTTACTAATCTCTGTAAGTGGATTTATGTGAATCCCATTTATATTGACTGATTTAGAAGATCATGCTGCTACAATCTCATTTTTTGTTGCCTGTGTCTAAGTGGCTTTTGTTGCAAACCTTTGTTTACGCAACTTACATTCAGGAAGTTTAAGAAGATAAAGTGCTTCTCCTCCATATCCAATTAATAAATCAATGTACAGATTACAACCTCTAGAACTCTGTTAATTCTTAGTATCTCTCTGATTCTACAGATCATATGCAGAGAATAAAAAAGAAGAAAACAGCACAAACAAAAGTGTGATACAATATATTGCAGAGAGAAAACTAATCTTTATCTCTTATTTAATCCTCCAATAAATGCTAAACTCTTAACTCAATGAGGGATTACTCTTGCCAGTGCAAAGGAGTAAATGGGTCTGGTGAGATGCCTTAGCACATCAACTCCTTCAATGGTATGATTTCATTAAAAAAATACTCAGCTGCTGAACCAACTAGCTACAAGTGCACAAATATGAATCAAAGTTTTCAGTTTCTGATTCCTCCATGAGTCTGTGCTGCTGTCTGTAACTCATTTTAAACAAAAGAATAGTGAACTAGCAATCTGGAAAACTTACATGTGCTATTCAGAATCTCATGGATACGAGTTTCACTCCGCTATTGCTTTTACAAGGCACAATCGCAACCACCTAAGACATCTCTAAATATTTGAATGGACTACTGAGATTTTAAACAAACATGAATAGGAAATCTCCTGAGTTTAGGCAGTGTTATTATCACATTGTACTTGAGCATTTCACTGCAGTTTCTATGAATCCAAGCACATGCATAGCAAAAAGTTAAAGACCACAAAGCAAAAAAGCCGTATGCTGTTTGAGTAAACATTAACCTTTTTTTAAAAAACCAAAGAAATGTTCCCAGTTACAAATAATCAGTTAAGTATCTGAAAAATAACTCTATATTAGGCAATATTTTCAAGTGGGTATATTCAATCATGATCACCTCAAAAAACAGACCTGGAAAGACTCCGAGCCCTTTGTTCACTTCAAGGCTAATGACCAGCGTCTGAGCTGTGATGTTAAAAATCTGTCGGGGTGCAAAGTTCAAACCATCTGTCACCTGAAAGTTGAAGCCTCCTGACACTGCTCCTGTGGAAATCAAAATCATAAATTTATTCTTTTATTACTCTGTCACACAGAACACAAACATAACACTGGACACCTTTCACTCTCGGCTAGTGAAATATTGTTGAGGAATACATTCAGTGCAGATAGCTCTGTGTGCAGCTGCAGTGGAGCAGCAGGCTGAGCTCTGGGTGGCAGAAGCCTGATGCAAGAGGCCCTGAACTGCTGAGCCTTTGCTTAACAAAGGGCATGGGGACCTGCAGCCAGGGGATCAACACTCAGAGACATGGCAGGAGCCAAGGACTCCAGACTTTTGTGGCTTCGGCTGCAGCGTCTTTTGGTCAGGATCCCCTGTCAGGGGCTCCCAGCCAGAGCCATTACTCTGTTGTTGCACAATAATTACATTATTTTAAGGATGCAGGCACCTGAGATTCTGCTAAGGGAAACCTGAGGTTAAGTCAGTGCGGAAATCTTGTCTGACTGTGTGAGTGTTGGGTATGTAGAGGGTCAAACAGGGCTCACTGGAGCCACCAGATGTGAAAGGGGTTCCATCTCAACAATGAAAGTCTTGGGTGGTGTCAGTGTGACTGCTGGATGGGCAGACAGGGAAGTTTTCTTAGCAATATATCCAAAATCATCCTGAAAGTAACTTTTGATCAGCGCCCTTGTGGCTTAATTAGAATTAAATAAATTGATAATGAATTGATAAACCATTCCCCAGGAAAGCCTACTGGCTATTGTTTTCAGTGAAGGCCAGAAACCCCTTAGACATAAATAGCAAGAGTGCCCCCTCTTCTCTTTCTTCACTGACTCAGTGGAGCTGAAATCAAGTTAAACTTGGGGAGACAATGACTCCCAGATTTTCAACTCCATTGGAGGGTCCAAAACATTTAGGCACTCACATATTGGCAAAGAAGGAATTTGGGGAGAAAGGTAATTAGAATGTTCTTTCAATTTGTTTTATATTTAAAGCTCTGAATAAACTCTTGGGTTGTTTCCTTAGCCTTTCCTTCGCTGCACGTCACCTTTGCTGAAGAAGGTATGTTGTCACAGCTTAAACTATTTCAGAGGTTATGTGTACTCATAATAAATGCACATTTTTTCTCTTTAATCTTAGGACCTGTATGTACTTTGGCACAACCAATAGCAAAATACCTCCAGGAGTTTGAGTGGATTCCTGTAAAAACACTTGTCTCAGAACCGACACGCTGCTTTTAAGCAGAGGTTCCCCATGTTGCTCAATTAGGTAAAAAGACAAAACAAAAAAGTGAAACATTAACTCTTACAAAGAATGACCACGCTCTCCTATTTGCTTTGCCCAATTTAGCCATAAAATATTGCTACAAGAATAAAAATACTGAAAGCCAGATGTAAACTTGACTTTCATGTAAAGATCATCATACTTTGCCTAACTATAAATTACCATATCAGAAAAATCAAATGTGGGTTCTGAGATTCTATCTACCAATACACCTAAAAATGCTCTTATATCAGCCAGGCAGCTGAAGCAACTCTGGAAGATCTAGTCATATTGTTTTTACTTTAAATGTTTTTATTTTCTGATGTAGTCTCCTGATCAAAAAGAGCCAGTTGCTTACTAAAAAGCATATGGGAGTCTACTATTTGTACCACGTCGGAAAAAAAACCAAACGAACCTGCTTATGCAGCCTCGCTTCTTCAGCTAAGGCAAGTCAGCTGCTCGATTGACACAGACATTTTGTCATCAGCAGTCAGGAACAGAACTGCATCTCAAAGTTCTGCTTGGGTGAAGCATTTATCATTTTATCACAATTAAGTTTTTAAGATGCATCTGATCAGAGGTGATTAAAAGAACACCAGAAGGAGGGTTTGTAAAAGACACAAAGACTTCAGAACCAAGAAGAGTTCAATTCATTACTGCCCTAAGAAAAACACTGTCAGGGCTTAAGGGCAGGACCCATACTGCAAAAGTGATACACCCCAGAGTGAAGCAAGAGTGAAAGAGAGAAAGAATTCTTATGCTGAAAGAGGGGTACAGAAAAGGAAAGCTGTGTCCTAGTTTTGCATTTACACTGGTGATAGAACAATCAAGGATTATGGAAAAAACAAATAAAAATGTCAAGGGAAAAACATGACAGCAAAGAGGAAGACTACTTTGTGAAGCACTGGAGACCATAAGGTTGAGTAGATGGCAAAGCCAGAGTGGCTGCAAGACCAGACACACAACTGAGGGTAATTTTATGTTACAAATTTACGCTACTCTCACTCATTGGAAAACGAAATTTTCTCTTCTTTTCACTTCTATCAATCAAGATTCACTCTCTAAGACTACAGATGTGCATTTGCCCTTTCTGGAACACAGAGTGGATTAATTTCCTCACACTGAGACTTACCACTGCCCTACCATCATAGGGCTTTTTACATGTCAAAAGCTCCCTTGGAACAATTTAAATAGCTTGGCTCACTTTTGTCATACTCTTGACCTTTCATTTCCTGACCAAATTATTTGAGCAGGATACTTACAGCACACCAGCTGCTGCTTGTAAAGTAATTTCAGCAACACATATGCACTCTGCAAGACAGTGTAAGGCAGAGTACTTCAACCTCATGAAGACACAGCACAAATTCAGAATGACTGCTGCACCCAAGGGAGCACTGGAATTCCAACCTGCCCCAGGGCTGGCAGGAGAGCAGTGTATCTCTTCTATCTCCATCCCAAAACAATGATTTATTCCTTCTGTAGCAACTCCTTTCAACTGAGGTAACACATTAATACAGCTGGAGTAGGAAACAGGCAGCTATCACCCTGTGAAAGCCCTACCTCTTCTGGTTGGAACCCCACTGGAAAGTTCATTCCTGTGGCTTCCCACTACTACCTCTCAAGGATGCACGAAGCTGCCCTGGCTTCTTTTACTCCCCACACATTCTCTCAAAAGCACAAAAAACCCAATCTCTGCCTCTGGACAATAGGAGAAAGAGTCAATGTTTAAAACTTAATTCTTTCACAGTCTGAAAGGGACAAGGGACACCGACATCACACAGATGAGTCATAACTTCATTATCCATCACTGCACTACCTGTGGCAGGTATCTGTGAGACTGTTGGTCCATGAAGAGCTCTGCACTGTAGCAAGATAGAAAGGCTTCAGGAAATTTTCTATCACAATAGTAAAAAAAATGGATTTCCTGTCTCTGAAAGGTGCATGGAAATGTTCCCCCACTGCAAAACTGCTTTCAGAAAAAAGGCTGCTATCTAATGAACCACAGAAACACCAAGGTTTCCCAGTGAGCACATGTTTAAGTAGATGTCAGTTTTTGTAGTAGATGTTTAAGTAGATGTTTAGTTTTTGAGATAATGTATAACCAGTGTATAACACTTCACATAACGAGTGTTCCAAGATCTTTGTGACTTACAATGCGATCTTCAATGGATTACAAACACAAATACACTGAATAGGAGCAGTATTCTGGTATCAGATGTGGTATTTTTGAAATCACATACCATTGTGTATAAATACCAGCTGCCCTTTAATTATATGAGCCTGGGTAAAAGTAAGGATGTTCTTGTTTGGAGAAGACTTCAGAGCCAAGTGCCCATTGCTAGGTGGAGAAATGCAATACACCAGTTCTGATGGTGAGGAGTCCTTGTCTTCTGCACAGAGGTCATCAATAGTTATTTCTGTGACTGAACCCACCCAGACCTAGAAAAGCAAAAATAATTTTAAAAATAAATAAATAAATAAAATGCATATAAAAGAAAATTGGGACAACAGGAGATGAGGGATGGGGATGGATGACACATGACTCCAAGAAAAAGGAAGAATAAAGATTCGTGTTGTGCAACACTAGCAGGTATAAAAGGTTTTCTTATGGTCCATCCAAACCTCTGATCACACACTGCCATAGTTCATCCTGGTAAATAGTTTGCAAAATACAAGACCTTGAAACAATACAAGCAAACACACCCTACACCAGTTAAGAGTTTCAGACAGCTGGAGCACAAGTGCTCTATTTGTTAAGCATTACACAAACTCTTAGAAACATAACAAAAATTGTATTATGATTATGAGTCAAGGAGCTGCTTTCCAACACATACACATGAATATTAGAGTCATGTATTTCACAGCAGGTAAGGCATTGAATAAGCTCTACTTTCACCAGCAGAAAAGATAAAAGAAAAACAGCCTGAGGACAGCACAAACTCTAATAAAAATTGAACACTTCTTTAGCTGCACTATTTTCTGCTAGCAAAATGCACTAAAGGCCCTTTTTTAGTACACTAAAGAATCCAGAGATGCTCAGTCCAGGGGAGATTAAACAACCAACGCCTCCAACAGCTGTCTACCATTTTGCAAAGTTACAATTCCAGAAAAATAGTTAACCAGTTTTTAGAAAGATGGTATAAAAACCATTACCTACTTCTAGCAAATCTAAAACTAGAGAACATTCTAAGTTAAATTCCAGAGGTGAGCCACGAGATGGATAAAAGGACTGGAGCACCTTTTCTATGAAGCCAGGCTGAGAAAATGGGAGCTGTTCAGCCTAGAGAAGAGAAGGCTGTGTAGGCACCTCATAGACATCTTCCAGTACCTGAATTCCAGGGAATCTGGAGAGGGATTCTCTGACAGGAACTGGAGTGACAGGGCAAGGAGGAGTGGGTACACACTGAAGGGGGGAAATTTAGTTAGATATTAGGACAAAGTTTTTCTCTGTGAAGGTAGTGAAATAGTGGAACAGCTTGCCCAGGGAGGCTGTGGATTCCCCAATCCTGGCAGTGTTTAAAGCCAGGCTCGATAAGGCTTCAAGCAGCCTGGTCTAGCTGAAGGTGTCCCTGTCCATGGCAGGGGTAGATGGAAGTAGATGATCTTTAAGGTCCCTTATTTCACGCAGAAAGGACTGCTCTCTGGGTTTCATCCCTATCTGACTGGATAATTTCTTGTTTGGAAGAACAAGCAATGGCCCCTTTTGTTCTTCATCTCTGCTGTATATATTTGGAAGTACAGCCAAATGTGCTATCAAAGAACAATACATATTTATCTCAACATGAAGTGAAATTCTTAAAACATTCACTACATCAATATCAATTATTTCCACGCACAATCTATAACATAGCATAAAATCCTGAGAACATAAACTCAGCTTGAGCTTCAAAACACACACAGCATCACTCCTTTTCTGTCTTCCTAGGTTCTTAGTACACTTAATAAATATCTGACAGTAACATCACACCAAACGGTTCTTTGTTAAGAATCAATGAAATGATTCTTAACAAAGGGCATTTTACCTCTGCCAAAGCCAAAAATCAGCAATCACAACTGACTAAATAGTAATTCTACTTTATAACATGAACCATGAAAGAAAACCTTTAAAGAGACTGAAATTTGTGCTACCACACTTCAACAGAGGAAAGATTTCATTCTACATTGTGTCACAAAATATGTGACATGGAAAAAGAGATACTAAAATGCAGTTCAATTTTTTTTTCTAATCAGAAGAAGTTTGAAAAGTAAGTTTATAATTGAAAATATCTTTCACCTAGCAAATAGTCTTCTCCCTGAAATATATATTTTGTTGTAAGGTAATTATTAATATTAAATTTTGATAAAGAATGACACTTATGACACAGAATAACAACTAACAGCATAGGGTGACCTAGTGAGTAGCATCAAAAAAGCACATCAGCGTCATATGTTTTGTACTGAGACCTTTTAATTCGTCTCAGTAGCACCGGCGTAGAGTATTCTATGAGGAAAACAAAAGTCATATACAGAATATGCAAAAATATAAGAAATTACAATGGACACATGTTATTACAAATGACTCACTAAGTTAAAAATTATTTTCCTTACTAAA
>JAOTQP010001179.1:16696562-16706861 GCA_026413545.1 Cichladusa arquata
GTGAATTACCTGGGTTTAAAATTGTAGAGGTTTAAAATGAAAGAAAATTACAGCTGTATGAGCACTTTAAACAAAAATTGTGTAGATGGTAGTAAGAGGGTACTCTGGAGGGCTGAAGTCCAACCTGCCCCTCCAGACAAGGCTGCATGAGGTCAGCTACATCTTTGTGGCTGACAACACAGCCCTGTGCCACCTTGGCACTAGCACACACTAACTGGCCACACTGTTGAGCTCTCTTAGTTGAGACTTGTGTTGTTTGCAGCATATCTCCTTTTGATGCGGTAAGCCCTGCTCAGAACCCTTGTACTGCATGCACATCCCCTTCTTGCCTTGGCAGCTTTTTATCTTTCCGGGGGGTTTTAGCAGTGTTCATTGTCTAGGTGTGATTTACCTGTGAACTCAAGCTCACAGAGGCACCCAGCACACCATGGGTGCACAGATTGTCACCGAGTTCTGCAATGAATGCTCTGAGGGCTCAACCACAAGGAGGGGCAGAAAAATTCTGCCTTTGAAGAGACAGGATGCAAACACAGACCTTAGGTAGGCCTATACACTGTTCTAGATTCCTAAACAAGATACCAGTTTTGCAATTAAAGCATATATTTTTCACTTGAGAGGTCAATTACACTGGTGGGATTTTAGTTATGCAAATGCCTATGGATGAAATGTGCACATCTCTTACCTGCTGTTTTGTGTGCAAACCAAGAGCAGCATCCCTTGGTATGAAAATACGATTGATTTGAAGATAAACTTAGGCTGGGACAAGTGTAAATACTTGAGTTACCATCTTGCTGGCAAAGGCAGTCCAAGATTTTGTCTAAGATCACCTTGGACACAGTCTGGTCTCACTGAGACACTGCTCAAACCCAACACCTAAAGAAGGAAGGGTTACTCCAGTGACAGAATCACAAGTCCCCAGAAATGTCTCCAGGAGATCAGGTTGTCTTGAATGTTCAGATGTTATTTCCAAACAGTTTTGATCTACCTTTTAGCTGAGAAAATGTAACACAGTCATAGTAGAGTCTAGGTCCTGAAGATATTTCAACTGTGATGATATCCTCTGGTGATGACATACCTGGCTAATGAGAGCTGAGTCACAGCAATGGGGAGACTGACAAGAAATGGGAGTGATTGTATGCAGACAGCCTCTCCATTTATTCCACAGGTAGTTACAGAATCCCATGAATCTCAGTTGCATCTCATGAAATTTCCAAGTGTTTTAAAAGCTGCATGATGAAATGGAGTTTACAGTATTACTTTTTTCCTAATTTTAAATGCACCAGTCAGAAAGCTGATCTCATGGGAGAACTGAGCTCACTGCCAGAGAGATCTACCACAGAGAGTACATTTTTAAAACAAAATACCCCACTATCTTTCCTCTTGAAAAATATTTATTCTTTCTTTTCCTAATCTATGTTTTTCTTTGGGATTTTTCAGTTATTGTTGCCAATATCATTTTACAACAATTTTTGGCTCAGAATACAACATATTAAACTCTTCCTTTCCACATAAAACAAACAAAAGAAAAGAGAAACAGAAAAGCCTTTATCTGTTGTCTTTTTTATCCACCAGAATTAACTAGTTATCCATTGTTCTGATAACCAAAAATCCCTCATTAATATTACCAACACATTCTAGAGCAAATGTCATTCTATAATTCTTAGTTTAAAAAAAATACCAACAACATAATATGTTTTCATAACAATTTTGTTCATAGATTTTACTCATAATATTTGATGTGTAGTAAGTAATGATTTTACTTAGAGAAGTTCATTTTAAAGTATGAAGTGCTTATTTGCAGTTATAATGGACAATAGCATGATACTAAGATGTATGTTTTTCATTATTTTTTATCTGGATTTTACATAAATTTTACCAAGCTACCATTTGAAACAAATATTCATCAATATCCAAACCTGCAATGTTCCCAAAGCACTTTGCTACTGCTTTTAGAAAAAGAACCCAACACAGTAATACTTACAAATGTCCAGGTTGCATCATTTATCAACTCTTTCTTCTATTCCACCTGCTTTCTTGCTCTGCACTTTTAACTCCTCAGATTCCATCCAATAAAGGCATATTTAAATAAGAGATTTAAATCAGCAAGATCTAAGCAACTCTTTCTCAGCCAATGGTGAAATTTTCAGGTGTTTGACTACAAGCACCATCCCAGTAAAGTTTACACAGGTAAAGAAATTATTTCTTTCTTAACAAGAGGCGAACAGAGCATTTGGCGCTTTCTCTTGGAATCAGAGTTCTTTGACATTATGATTTGAACAAATTGCAACTCCACAGCAGGCTGGTGCATCGGGGGAGTGTTGACTGTGAGTCTGAAGAAAATTGCCAAGAAAAGCCTTAGTGACTATGAATTCATTCTGGTAAAAGAGTCTTCTGTCACTGGAGTTTCTTCCACTCTGGACTGGTTTAGGCAGCACCAACAAAAGTACTCTCTTGCTCAGGAGAAGAGATATAGCCAATATTGCTAGAACAGAAGGTTTTTCCATGCAGACAGCCGAACAGTGTGGGTGCACCATGCACTGCTGGTGCTGCACAACTGCCAAGATGATGGGTGAGCCCTGCTTGTTCCCCAGTGCCTGCTCTGTCTAAAGAAATGGATTCAGATTGGCAGCAAGAGGAACAGATTTCAGAAGGACTTGCCAGCCAGCTGTCAGGCTGCTTCTGTGGATCCTCAATCCCCTGATCTGTACACACAGGAGTATTACTGGTTATGCTCATGTTGGCCCTTTGAGGTAGTATCTCCAGCCAAGGAAGGACCATGACTGCAGGTTTTATTGCCAGGTCTTGAGGGTAACCTCCACACTCTATGCCTTGGCCCTGCCCAAAGTATTTTCAGGAGGGCTGTGAATGAGATGCCTGGACAAGGCTTAGGAAGTATGTAGCACTCAGCAAGAAATGTGCCCGAGACAAGGGAGACACAGCCAGGGAGAGGACCAAAGCACTAGAAGACAAGTCATACCTTGGGGAATGAAAGAAAAAAAGGAAACCAAGGTGGAGAGAAGTAATGAGACAGACAGGATCTGAGTAGGGCACAATCTGATAGGCAAGATGAGCCATTGCTTTCCAGTAAGCATTGCTGGATGTGGGTTTATGGTTTACTTTTTCCTTTTAATTTATGTTTTCTTGCTTTTATTTCTCCCTAGAAGTTTGAGTGTCTGTGTGAATTCAATGGCAAGGCAGTATATGGAATTTAAAATTCCAACTTGCAAGGCATAAAGTTCTTTTCTGAAAATGATGCCTCATTTTAATAATAAAAAGTAGTAAATTAAATTCTCAAGCATAAAGAGAGATTTCCTATACCACTGGTTCAAGTATATGAGTTTAAACAAGATTACTGGCTGTTTTTGAAAAATACTTTATTATTAATATATTATTTCTCAAATATAACTTTTGACTGAATAATTTCTTTCAAGCAAGAAAACAGCACCCTGTGGCTGATGAAAACATTTGGAAGTGCTAAGTGTACAGATCAGAAAGAAAAATATTTATCTTTTGTGAAGGCATGATGGCAAGGAAAAATTCTGAAGACATTTTAAGCTGCTGCTTGGAGACTTGGCACTATGGTCAAGGAATTCATTCTTGCAATCTTTACACCTCATGTATGAAATCACACTTGCCCTTCTCTAAGCACTTGTTGGGGAGGCACTTCAAAAACAGAACATTCATCCTCAAGGGGAAAATCGTAAGGTATAAGCTTAGAGTGTAGACTGGCAAATGATTTTCAGTACCTCAAGGATTAGAAGGAGACCTGAGCCTGTTTCCACTTCTCCCCATCTGGTGGGTAACCTTGACTATATTACATCGGTACATTGGGTCTCACTTTCTTCCTTTTTAAACAGGAAAGGGAAATGTGCTTTAGAGATAAGGATGTGACCATTATACAAGGAATAAATAAGGCTGTTTTTTTAAACCAGAAGTATAGAACATAGTCATTGCTCTAGAGTGCTAAAAGCTTCACAACTCTCAACACTGGCTCAATAGTTCCTCTATTTTTTTCTGTTTACTTTCTTGCATGTTCTAGATCATGGAAGGAAACTTACCCTTCCAAGAAGAACTGGACAGAAATAGTATAAAGAAGTAAATATTGTAAGTGTAATTAAAGAAAATTATTTAAACCTGTTGTGTGGGAAAGGGAATAGATAACAGGTTTTAGAATAAGAAGTCATTTTGTCTTCCACAGTTGGAGAAGAATGAAACATGCTTTGTTTGAGAAATAACTTTTAACTGCAGCCTGGAAAAATATCTGTGGTGATAAAAATATATAAAAACTTTTTATGTAGGAATTGGAAAAAAAATGCAGCCAGAAAAAAAACAAATTAGCATAGTAGAGAGGCTGAATGTGCTTTAGCCTAGCAAGACTCGAGAACACAAAAAGCTACTTTAATAGAGACAGCAGTGTTATATAGCGTGTCATAGAATCACAGAATGGTTTTGTTTGAAGGTAACCTAAAAATAATGTCTTTCAAATCCCCATACAACCTGGTCTTGGACACTTCCAGGGGTACAGCATCCACAGCTTCTCTGGTCAGCCTGCATGTTGTCCACATGTGAAGTTATACTGCTTGTCTGATTCTCCTTCTGTGTAACCTAAGCCTTAGAGTCATAGAGGAAAAATCAGGGATATTGAATTTATGTTGTGAATTACAAGTGTGATACACCACTGTGCATATTAACTATAGCCAGCATTTGAAGTTGAGGTGTTTGCACATGTGCACACTTAGCTGTCTGGCTCTATATGTGTCTGGTTTTCTCAAAGCAGTGTGGGGTTGCACAGTCCCACATGGTACTGGGACTTCTTTGTACTTTACTCTGTGTAACCTCACAGGAAGACATGGTCTTTGTCCCAGAGCATTTTAATGTCTACCTAGAAACAATGGCATGAAACAAAAGGAGGGAAGCAAAGAGGGAAAGGGACAATGAGGTCTCAAAGTTACGTGAGTCAACTCCACATACAATGGAATTGCCCTGAATCCTCTGAAAGGCTGCTGGAGTAAATAGTTTTGCTGTCCTGGTTTGTGTCCGGGCAGCTGGTGCTTTTACACAGCTTTGATGGCCTGTCTATTCAGTTTCATTCTGATGTGGAGGATGTTGTTTGCATTGTAAGAGAAGAAGGCCTGGTTTTGAGGAGGGAAGCAGGACTTCCACATTTGCATGCCACTGAAACGAGTTTGGGAAATAGAATAAAATCTAGGACATACAGTGTTTTTTTACAGCATGTCTGAGAATTTTAACAGGAACTGATATTGGAGTTATCTGTCCTTCTGGACTTCTATGCTTCTACAGTCCCAGTAGGTTCAAAGAGGTATGTGGGTGGGGGCTATGGAGAGGAACTTTCTATTATTTAATTTATATTCCTTGAGAAACTAATAAAATTTAATTGCAGATGACAGTCAGTCAGTATAATTTATGTGCACCAACTGTCTTATATACAAACATGCTTGTGTGAAAAAATGCTGGTTCCCAAAATACCTGTGTGAGTATTTTCACATGAGTCTTTCTGGAGAGATGGTTGCAAAGATGCACAAGCCTGCTGGAAGCAAACATCAAAGAAAGCATTCATGACTGTTGAACAAACTTGCAGAGCTCTGATGAGTAAATAAATTGTAGCAGTCTCATGCTCAGGGCTTCTTCATTAAAATTGTTAGGCTTTAGGATACAGAAAAAGTACACCGAGCACTGTAATCAAGTTTTCCCATATGAAATTATAGCAACAAGAAATCAAGATAATTGACATTCTTTTTCATATTAAACCACAGGATACCTGAAGGTGCACCTTGCAAATGTTTAGAAAGCACTTCCTGAAAGAAGATGATACAATAGGTAGGTCACTGGTCTGGTCTCACTACAGCTGGAGAGAGCCCCTCCTTTGGCACAGAGTACCAATTGGGTCCTGGGTGGGATCCTTGGCCTCTACTTGCTGCCTTCAGGCTGTAGTGCCTTTCTGTCTGTGAGTGCGGCCAGGGGAACACATTAAGGACTGCAGGATACTTGTGAAATGGTGGAGGAAGCAACACATAATGGCAAAAAATTTTTTGTAATACAAAAGGTTGCCTGTTGTTGTTTACAGGAGAAAAATATTCCTACCTGCCTAGCACAGATTCAGCTAAGTTCCTACTGACATTGCATCTGAGCTTTTCGGAGCACAAAATCTATAGGTAGCTCATCTGCTATTTCTCCATGTGAGCACTGCCAGCCGAATTCTCAGTGCTTCTGTCTCCTCTCTTACTAAGGCTGCTATTTATAGCCCCTCTGGCTGCATTCCACCTGAAGGTCAGATTGTTTACAGGGAGTGAGGATATATTGTGTTTTTTAAATAGAGAACACATACTTTGATTCATTAAAAAGAACACCAACTCTTTTCCCTGCACAAGATAATGGACAGACTTTACTCCTCACTCACAACAAAGACCTGGCTGCAAATCCAAAGCATTCCAGAGAGCAAAGATGGATGAAAAATTGGGAAAGTTCAGTAAGGGTTTTCACATGCATGCAGGAAAGTAAAGAACATCCAACTAGTAAGCACAAATAAATACAGATGAATGCAATGGCATTTCTGTCCATTGAATACTTAACCCTGATTTTATGTTTATTTTTCTTGCAGTGACTCCTGCTCTGCTACTGAGCAGCATATGAAGTTTCATACTTTCCTGCACAGTTTCGTACTCTGCAGACATGCTATGGCTCCCATTGCTTATTTTCCAGTCACAGAATTCTTTACTATTTCTTTCATTTGAAGCAGGATTTGCTCTACAGTTTTTGGGCTCTCCAAACCCAAGCAGAAAAGGAAAATGGCAGATACTGCACAGAAGTAAAATCTTGGTTTAGATATATTATGTATGGTATTTATTTTTTTCTCCTAGTTCCACCTGTAATACAGAAATACTTCATGTCCTGGTGAAACAAACAACTCCTTGAATATGACATATTATGGTTCTCACCTTTCTTCACTGCTTTTTAGTTCTTTATCCTCTCCTTGTCTCAATATAACAAGGGGGGAAATGTCACAAAGATAAAAACAGGTCTCTCTCTTAAAAGCATAAATAAAGAAATGAGCCATTCTTAAGCTTTTATAGACCAGACCTTTGCACCAGGAGAGCACATGGAACAGGCAGAAACTTACACGTGAACCCAGGTAATTCACATCACTCAGCAGAGAGCTATTTTTGGCAATTAGGAAAGTAGGTGTCCTGAGAAAGAGATCTTCTCCAGTGTATGGTAAAAGAGGACAGTGTATGGCCAGTGAGCTGATTATAGGCTCAGGCTTAATTGGAGAAATAAGGTCTTCAGCTTTTCCTCTCCTGCTAATTCCAGCCACTGCCATGTCACATGTGGTTGCAGCAGTACAGCCTGCCCCTGAAATGCAAACTTTCAATGGACCTTCAAGTCTGATCTCCTCCTTCCATTACTGAAACTACTGCAAAGTTAAGAGCCTAAGGAACAGGGGGAAAAAAAAAGTTTAAATTTAAGTGATTGAAAAGGGCTGTTTCATACCTACTACCCTGTGAAAGCAACCAGGGAATTGCAGTTGAAGCAGAATAGGTACTGCCTGGCTGAGGTCTGTCCAGACACTTGGCAATGGTGGCAACTCCCTCCAGTACATGAAGGGAGTGTGAAAGCCTCCCAGTACCTGAAGAAAACCTACAAGAAAGGTGGAGACAGGCATTCTAAAAGGCATGTAGTAATAGGACACAGGTGAGCTGCTTTAAACTGAAACAAAGTAGATTTAGATTGGCTATTAGGAAGAAATTTTTACTGTGACAGTGGTTAGGCATGGGGACAAGTTGCTCTGAGAAGCTGCGGATGCCCCATCCCTGGAACTATTCAAAGCCATGTTGGATGGGGCTTTGAGCATCGTGATCTAGTGTAAGGTCCCTGCCCTTGGAAGGGGAGTTGGAACTGGGTGATCTTTAAGGCTCCTTTCACCCCAAACCATTCTATGATTCTATGCAAAGAGAAGATGCAAACTCCACAGCTGAATTTGTTAACATGCTGTCAACAGCTAGGAGACTCGCATGGCTCAAGTAAGACAATGAACTCTGTGGCCCTGGGACTTAAAGTTGGATGGTGCTTCTTTAAAAATTGCTTGATATTATAGAAAACTATGAGTTTCAAAGAATTCATCTTATTTCAGACTAGAAGAAACTGGAAGCTGCAGAAGGTCAACAAGTTCAAGAAGTGATTAAACGGAGGTCTGCCCAACAACTCTGTTCACAGATGAGTCTTTCAGCACAGCGCAAGTATTTCTGCTGCCAGCGTAGTTAGAAGTACGGAAGAACAGTCTTGTTTTTATTACAGACTTGGTCACTAGAAAGAGCTGCCAGATGCCAAGGAAGTCCTGAGAAAAAGGCTTTCAGTTTGATGGCTGTAAGGGAGCTAAGGGTCATTACGGAGAACATATAGGGCTAGAAGAATTTTCAGCCTGAACCAATATGGCTTTTCTCCCGCCTTATGTTACATTCTTACTTCAGCACTGGATAATGACTCTATCTTATCACGTGTAAGGGTTGAAATCAGCTACCACATACTTCCTACATGAAATCATTGAGTTCCAGGTGTCCCAGTATTTGCACACTGGAATCAGCTGAGGCTGATCTGACCTTCTTCTATTTTTTATGTATCCACCCTGGAGATCAATAGAAAACAGCTACCACACTAAAATTATCTGCTTAGCTACTTTTCCAAGACAAAGCAAAGCAACCTACAGACTTGAACACCTTCAGGACCAGGGAGAGATTTGGACCCAGGTATAGTCCATGTTGCTGTATTGCTTTTCTGCAGCCAGGTTTTGATGGAATGGGGTGACTATAAAAGTGACTTCTGTGAGACGCTGACAGAGGCTTCCCCAGTGCCTGACAGAGCCAATGCCAGCTGGGCACCGATTCGACCCACCACTGGCCAAGGCTAAGCGCATCAGAGAAGATAATAACACCTCATTAACATATTGAAAAATTAACTTACTTAAGAAAGAGAAAAAGTTACTGTGAGATGTAATTGCACTCACAGAAGAGCAGACTGAAAATATGTGAGATGAACAACTGTGCAGACGCCAAGGTCATTGCGGAAGGAGAGACAGGAAATGTTCCAGTCTCCACAGCTGAACTCTGCAGCCTGTGATGCAGCCCATGGTGAGGCAGCTGTGCCCCTGCAGCTCGTGGGTGTCCCTGGGGATGCAGAGATCCACCTGCAGCCCCTGGGGGAGACCCAGGCCAGAGCAGGGGGATGTCTGAGAGGAGGCTGTGACCCTGTGGGAGGCCTGTGCTGGAGCAGAGTCCTGCCAGGGACCTGCCCAGCCGTGGAGAGAGGAGCCCATTCTGGAGCAGATTTCCTGGTAGGACTTGTGACCCTGCAGGGAACCCACACTGGAGCAGGTTGTGGCTGAAGGACTGCACGCTGTGGAAAGGGACCCATACTGGAGTAGAAGAAGCCCATGGGAAGAATTCAGGCTGAAGAAGTTCATGAAGAACTGTCTCCCATGGGAGGGACTCCACACTGGAGCAGGGAAAGGACTCCTCTCCCTCAGCAGCAGCAGGAACAACTTGTGATGAAGTGAGAATAACCTCCACTCCCTGTCTCCCTGCACCACAGAGAGAGGAGGCAACAATCAAGAGGGAGACGTGGGGACAAGCTATTTTTCTAAGATTTGTTTTATATTACATTTTCATGATTTTTTATTGGTAGTAAATTTGAATTAATTTCCCCGTGTCAAATCTGGTTTGCCCGTGACAGTATTCAGTGAGTGATCTCTCCCCGTCTTTTACTAATGAGCCTTTTGTTGTATTTTCTCTCCACTGTCCAATTGTGTAAGGGACAGTCAGAGAACCTTTGGTTGGTACCTGGCATCTGGTAATTATTGGTAAAGCCTTGATAATTATTTAAGATAACTTAATTAACTTAACTTTATTAACTTAATTATGCCCAGGGCATTTTTGCATAGTTTTCATAAAACATTGCTTTATTGGTTACTTCAAGCCAGTTGTGATAGTGGTAAAGTGCTGTGGATGGCAGTGTCAGCCCTCATACTGGCCAGGGGAAGCCAAATGGTGTTGCTTGACATGGCAACAGCCAAATTTCAGCCGATTGAAGAGACTTTGTGAAGTAGAGAAGTGAGAGAATTAGGGAAGGGAGACAAATACTTTTGCTGTTCACTGTTTGGTTTCGTACTTTCTGTTGGACAATGTCAATATTGCCAGCCCCAAGCTCACAGCCTCGGTTGGGAGCCAAGTCCCAAGAAATCATGACATTAGTTTCAATGTGCTAAAATTTTGGGCTTTTTAATGCCAT
>JAOTQP010001179.1:16721174-16732877 GCA_026413545.1 Cichladusa arquata
GGAGGGGAGGGGAGGGGAGGGGAGGGGAGACCGGCCTAATATGTTTAACACTTGCCAAAAGTCAATATAAAAAAGAAAAAAAGTAAAAAAACTAAAGAGTTAGATTGAGGTCTCATAAACCAAGGAAGTACTACTGGTAAGCATGAGCTCAGAGCAATTAGCTCAATTAGTAGTAGACATCTTTATCTTCAAAATACAAAGCAGCTATCCTCTAAGAAGTGAAAGGAAGATGAAAATGAAAATTGCAGCTAAAACCAGAGGAGGAACACAAATTTAAGGTTGTAATGAGGAGATCAATTAGAAATTGATGTCCTACCACTGACCACATCACAACTAAAATATTGCAAAAAATATGTTAAAAAAAAAAAGAAACAACAATTTCTTCCATAGTTCTCAGGTCAGCAGAATAATGTAAACCACTGCCCATGTCTGCTGGCTTAGCATCAACTAAAATTGACATTGGTTTATATTAATAGGTCAGGCTATAACCTGTGGGGCTGAGGAGCCAAAGAAAATCCCACTAGGCAGTCCCTCATTGGGAGAGAGATGCTAAGTTCAATCAGAGAACCAGGGAGCACAGCTAAGGCCAGTAGCCCTCTCAAAACGCTGGCCAGACCTGCTCCTAAGGGTGAAAGAGCCAAAAAAAGAACTTTGCCCACTTGGTACACGAGACTTCACCGGTCTGCAGCCGTTAGGAGCAGGAAGGCTCACCCTTGAGTTAATTCACACCTGCACTTCAAGCTCATACCTGCTTGCTCATTCAGAGGAGATAACAGATGACATGTAGTGTGCAGACTCATCCACACATAGACATTTATGCCTGGTAGTAACTATCAGCTGGTAAAATCCTACTCTGTAAATACTAATAGGAAACGCTCCTTATCTAATACGCCAAACGAAATCTGAAAGGACTACATTTCACATTTGGGTTTCTCACAGGAAAAATGCCCTAGAGAGATGATAAATAAAAAAATTACACACAGATGTGGTGAGGAAAAGAAATCGTAAAAGGAATCAGCACACTCCCCTAGCAACTGGCCAATATTATTTGGAATAAGATGGAAAATGTATCCTATGCTTGGAGCTAGAAGCCAAAGTAAATTATTACAATGGATTAAAAAAATACATGTAATGGAAGAAAACAATATGAATAGATAAGTGTCTGGATTATGCATGAGTATCACAGAGGAAATAAGGATACTACAATCTTCCACACTATCCATTGTTTAAATAGTGAAATAAATCCAATGTCACTCTCTTTGGTTTTAATGTTTCTCTGTTGTTTTACCTGTTGAATCCATTAAGCTTTCCTTTCCAGTGAAAAGTTTAATCCTATAAAACCCTGAACTAAGCTCTTCCATGAAAATTGGTGCAGTGGGAATTAATGAAGCTTCCTCAGATATCAACAGCAGAAATTTTGCCACCATTATTTAACTTGTGGTATAAATATATTTCAAAGGTGGAAGACCTTACCGTCAGATCAGAGCTATTTTTTTTTCAAATTTACAGCACAAATTGTCTTTTTGCCAGCTTACATCGTAATTACATCACCATATATAATGTTTGGCACACCTTCTAGAAGCAGAAAAGATTTCAACCCTCGGGTTCCATGCTTTACAAGGAACTTACAATCTAATATCAAAAAGTTGGGTTTCCAGCTGAATACTTCTGAGAACCATTTTTCCAGTTCTTTTGTAAATAATCTATTTCTCAAGCAAAAGCAGCCTAGGAGATGGTCTTGATGTATTTATGCCATCTAAAAAGTCTGATCCTGATTGTTAAAAATCCCCATGAAAAGGCAAACATCTCGATACATGATTAGTCTGCATTGGTATATGGGCACAGTCTCCTCACTAGGTTAATTGGCTTTGTTCATTTTACTCTTCAGATAGAGAGACATTTACCTCCACTCTTCTGAACTAAAGCATTCTGGCCACTGTTACTATCCAGTCTTTTGAATGCATAAAGTCAGGGAGAAGCAGGAAGCAGTAATATCTCTTTAAACATAGGAAAATATTTAATGCATGACCCTCGTTGCTCATTTCCAAAAGACAGTCCCTAAACTAAAAATATGTTACGGCACATTCCTGAACAATCCAACCTTTTCCCAGGCTTCCTTTTCAAAAAGCCGTAAGCACAATGCTGTATGAGAAGCAAAAATTCAAAGAGAAACACCAAAAGGAAGCTGAGCTGCAAAGTCCAAAATGAAAAGCCAGAAATAGGAAGTAAGAGATAAGAATCAGGAAAGTGAGATAGCGGCAAGGACTCCCCTTTGTATGATTTCTTTTCTTGTATCTTTTCAATGAATTGCTAATTATTCTTTGTTTCAGCTGTAACATAGCAACTCCATTCTGGTAAAAATAGATGCTTTGGGATATTTCCTACTTGGTGAAGGCAAGTGATGTTTACATGCTTTCTCTGGGCAGACCAGGTGCTATGCAGAGAACAAACTGCAGGGTAGGCACAAACTGCAGGAGCTGCCACAGAAATGACTGGATATGCTGGGTTACCTGCAGAGAGCCTCAGGAGTGAGAGCCACAGCTTCTATGGAGCACAGAAAAATATACTTGTGCATATGTCCAATGCAAATATGTGGCATGTGCAGCTTGGGAGCTGCCAGCCAAACCTACTGCACATGATTTAAGCTCTGAAATGCATTTGCCATTGAAATGGAGCTGGACCCTGTCAGGTCTGTGCTGCTTACTGAGCCCACAGTCCTGTTCTTCCATGGGCTCCAGTCGTGGGCTCTGACTGCAGGACCTCTGCCCTGTGTCTCTTCACAGAACAGGTATTCCCAGGGATTTTACAATCACCATAATAATCTGCACAGTAGAAATCTCTGACTTTCTCTCAATTCAGTTACGCACCAAGTCAAATCATTTTTCTATGCTTGGAGAAGATGTTCAAGAGGCAAAAAAATGTCACAGAGTGGTGTAAAATTCTGCTACATGGCAGCAAGGATCAATTTTTTCCATGGCAGGCAAATCTGGGTTTGTCGTACATGATAAATACGCAGTTGATTTAAATGGGGAAATGATGAAAAATTATGTTGTGATTCTGTTATGCTGAAAACTTTTTTTCATGCTTTCAAGACATCTACATTTCAAGAGGAAGAATGGTGTTCAGTGCTCAGGACCTCCAAGATCTATACCAGGGGGTTTCTGAATAGTAAGAGAAAGTCACATATGTTTTCTATACTTCAGAAAATTTGCTTCTCTGAATTCAATGACTGGTTACCCATAGTCCAAGTTACCCACTTCACACACACCCATTTTATCAATACTTTTGTCAGGAGCTGTTCCTTTTGTGACACTGCTTGGTTCTAGAAATCTAAATGACACCAGATAAGTCATATGAACACCTAGGGAGAAATAAAGTCTGCCTGTATAGAAAAACATCTTTTCAGGACTGATGATCAAATATTCTGTTTCTTTATGAACATAAAGACCCAAGACGCAAATGATGGTTCTTTGCATGTTCTGTTTAGAGGATCAGGTGTCCATATAATTAACAGTTTTAATGCTGAGATAATATGGTTATTTTGTCCTTCACTGTTTGACATAGTGAACTGATGTAGAAACACACACTCATTTCTCTATCGTCATGAAGACTCTTCTCTCAGCAATTCTCCGCAGAACTAGAATAAAATATATTAGATTTGAAAAAGCATTTTCATCAGTTTTTTCCAAACATAAACAATAACACAACAGTCAGTAAAATTACAAATACCGTATGGATTTTATCTTTTCTCTACACAATCCAAATATGATTATACTCTGATTCTACGAGTCCCTGATAAATAAGCCAAATTCCAATTGAATGAATATTTTTTTTCTTGGTACCTGTGCAGAATCTGAAAGTTCACTGTTTGTTTCAATTCCTAGTTATAAATATTAGAATAAAATATTTTAGGATTGGTTAGAAAGCATACTTTTGCTTGCAACTCAAGTCGACCTCTGTTTTCTAAGATTAAAAAATTGAAAACTCTACAGTCCTTTATAGGAATAGGACCATATCTTACGTATTAATGTGATTTCTGCCTTTCTGTACCAAAACATGTCTTTTGAAGCTTTGTTTCAGTTAAGTAGTGCTATTGTCTTACAATATTTCTGCAAATGTTTTAGCCATGCTTTATATATAGTTTTGACTTGACTAAGTAGCTATTTCCTGTAATGAATGACAAACCTATTAAAAGCCTGTTATCTTCTTGTGCTCCATGTGTTGCTAACAAGTAAATCTGTAGTCATATGCGTGAAATGTTGAGTTGTGTAAGTTAGGGTTAGGTGTCTTCATGAGCTAATGCTTCCATGTATTCTTTGCAATATAGCCAGGATGACTTCCGTAGGCAGAGAAAAGTCAATTGGAAGTAATTAACTTAGATAAGCAAGCATATCAAATCTTTATCAATCATCACTTTTCTTTAAGGAGAAATCTCTCACTTTCATAAGTACTCATCTTTTAAATAGAGAAGTCTTCCAGAATAATTATGTGATTCCAGAAAGGCCAGAGGAGGACTTCTGCATTTCCTAAGGAACACAACTTCAGGGAAGAGCCAGACAAGGTCTGAAAGGAGTAAGGACACCAACTGGAACTATTATTCAGATTTTTTTTCCAGTGTTACACATACTTTCTTTCCTTGGGATGAGTGGCTGTTTTATTCTTACTTCTCTCTTCCACATGATCTCTCTCTCTCAGCCTTAGTCCTCGTTATACTGTTTTTTCTCCCTTATTATACTGTACTTTCTTTCTGATCTATGTGCAAGTTTGTTTATGCCACACACAAAAAGCACCCTAAATATAAGAGCTCAGCAGACTAGATTCCTTTATTCCATCTTTATTACTTTCTCTTGCTCAATCCTCACACTTGCTCCATCTTGTCTATCCCAGCTGAAGCCTCAGAGACTTTGGATTAACTGGAACAAAGCCTTGTTAAAATGAGACTTTTGGCAGCTGGTCCTCAGGCATTTCCGTGCTACATGAATTTGTGTCTTCTACTTCAGTGGACAGGTTTGGAAACTAACTGTATTAATATCTTGGTTTCCATGAAAAGAGACGCCAGTCAGGGTGCCCAAGAACAATGCAGTTGGAGCGACCTAACACAGGACCATTTATTTCCCCAGTGTGGCGAAAGGATTTTCACGCACATGGTTCCTACATCCTTTTTTCTTTGCTCCATACATCATACGGCTCTGTTTGCAAACTATTTTTTTCTTCTTTCCCTGGAGTACACATATTGTGCATGAATGCTGACCCCAATGACTTAAGTGCTGTGCCCCTCATTTCAGCAGAGTCGAGATTTCACATGATGCTTTCAATGTTTATGATCTTTGCTATGTGTTTTTTACTCAAAATATGGAAAGGAATGTTTGCAAACAAGCTATAATCAGAAAGCAATGAGGAGTAACAGCTGCATATTGACTGTGACAAATTTGGTCTCATTAAGAAACAAAACTGCTAGAAAGCTTAAAATTATAAGCTGTAAACCTAAAAAGAGCCTAATCACTTCCAAACTTATTTTGGCTTTTATTTCATTATTTTCAGCTTTCTCAATATGTTGCTAAAAGAGGTATGATAACTAGCAATATTACAAATGCAGAACTCGATCTTGCATTTTTACTCAGAAATGTGATTATTTATATGCACCTATATACACTCCGCATATATGAGAATAAAATATAAATACACAAGTAGTCTCTTTTTTTTAATTTTGTTCATTGATCAACATTAGTTATTTGATCAAAACCTGGTGGTAATTTTCAGTCATTTAACCAAATGCCCAGAAGATTTATTCTTTAGGAAAACTACCTGGGAAAAGAAAATATGAGTAAATATACAAAGCTGGAGTTATCTTTCCAAGCTGTGAATCTGGCAGACTGAATATGTGATTTCTCCATAATGGCACATAATTCTTCTCTTTTACTTTATATTCTGAATTGTCATAGACTGAACTTGAGTCATTTTAGATGTTTCCTTTCCATGATAAAATAAGCTCTTTAAGCCAGAAACATTTCTGAAATTCTTTGTAATCAGAAGCACTTCTTAGATTATTTATTTAAAACCAGATAGCTGCTACTCAATCCTATGTTTTAATTGTGCCTTGCACTGTATTATGGATCCTCTTCCCTGTGCCAGGAGTTGGCCCATTATGTTTTGGACTATGAGCGCTGGCTGGGTGCTGGGTAAGTAACTCACCCAGAGTGTAAAGAAGCTGTAAAGGGAACAAAGAGGAAGGTCAGCTGGAGAGAGCTGTTGACAGTAGGAAACAGCCCCCAAAGCTGTGGTGTACAAGATGTTCCCTCATGTGGATCCCATGAGGCCACTAGGGCCAGAACCGGGCAGAGTACCTTCAGTGCTGACTTTAGTGGCTTTTTCTGTTTTATAAAGCAAAGAATGTTTGAGTTTTTTATTTATAAAGCATTCTCTGTAAAAATAAAAAGTCCGTTCTCAAAAATCAGCATAAAGGGAAAGGGGGTTTTTATTTGTCTATTGCCTAAGATAAGTGTCTGAAACAGGACTTGGAAACCACTGTCTGTGCAGATGGAAACCTTTCAAAGTCACTGGAAGTGTTGGTCTGGGCAGATGCTGCCCAGGATGGCTAAGCTGCAGCCCAGTGTCATGAGGAGGGAAAAAGCCAACCCAGCACTTTGGAAAAATAGCAAACCCTTCTGGAGATTGCTGTCCCAAATATGAGTATCAAAACAGGTAACTATTACTGTGACCCTGACTTCAGTCACTGGGCACAGGAGAAACAAGGGGAAGGAAAGAGATCTGGAAGAAAACAATTTATATATCGCTTTATAATTTAGTCTAGCTTTTGCATTTTCTTATAGCCAGCAGGGCTCTCACTTTGTTCAGGTACTCTCAATATTTCTGCTCAATGAGGCCAAGACCACTCGATAAAATCAACATCATTGCTCATAAAACAGAATAGTCTGTTAGAAAGTAAGGTGATTTTTAATAATTCAGGGCTCTGATGTGCAGACCCTGTCAAATGTGGCACTCCCTGGCTGATTGTTGCTGCAGCAGAGTCTCATTTCACAGGGTAAGTTAACTCCAACAACCCATTTCTACTCCTGGTTGAGCACCATTCCACTCCACTGTAAATGTGGTAGCCCTGAAGTTGATGTACCTAGAATCATGAGCACCACAGCACCCTGTATCACCAATTTCAGCATTCTCATGTTCTCACCTACCTGTGTTTTATTACAGAGCCACGCCAAGGAAATTAGGTTAGAACACATCCAATATTGCGGAAAGAAAAGGAACAACATGTGAGTATCAGCAGGTTTCCCTTCTGTCTCTGCCTGTGCAATATCTTCAGTGATGCAGGTAGAATTGCTGCCTCCACATTATTCTTTTCATTATGATGTGGATTGTACATAACAGAAAATTGTTGACAAGGTCTGGCTGGACTACTCTGAAACGCCTCTCACAACCACCAGTGAAAGGGAGAAGTGCAAGTTTTTCCACAGTTCTCCACCAGCATGCCCAAAGTTCTGAGAATAATTGTGAGCTCAGTGCAAATACTTGTTATATGAGCTCTGCTAAGACCAGTGTCCAGACAGGACTGTGTGGCTTTTTGACCAGGGATGTGCATGCCCAAGATTTTAACCTGTGAAAGCTATGTCACTGTCAATGTGGTCCATTGCCGTTTGAGTAAGTCACAAGTTTTGCACACATACTAATCCAAAGTCCACTCTATTTTCATGTAACATAGAATCATTTGGATTGGAAGGGGCCTTAAATATTATCTATTCCAACTCCCCTGCCACGGACAGGGACACCTTCCACTAGATGACATTGCTCAAAGCCCCACCCAACCTTGCCTTAAACAATTCCAGGGACAGGGCAACCACAGCTTCTGGGCAACCAGTTCCAGACCCAGTCACTATCCTCTGAGTAAAGAATTTCTTCCCAACATCTCATATAAACCTACTCTCTCTCAGTTTTAAGCCATTCTCCCTTGTCCTATCACTACATGCTCTTGTAATAAGTTCCTCCCCATCTTTCTTGTAGGCTTCCTCCAGGTACTGGAAGGCAGCTATCGGGTGACCCCAAAACCTTCTCTTCTCCAGGATGGATAATTGCCATTCTCTCAGTGTATCTTCACTGGAGAAGTGCTCCATCCCTCTAATTATCTTCATGGCTCTTCTCTGGACTTGTTAATTAATAGTTAGTGAAATACTCATAACTACTACTTTTTAGTACAGGTGTGATTAGGAGTGATTAAAGTGATATTTAATTTTTTCATTTACTGATAATGCTACTGTTCTAGTTATTCCTATCTTGATTTTCTATGTGGCTGCAGAGACACTTGTTTTTTTATTGACATAAAGGTGTTGTGAGATTGTGTTAATAGGGAAAATCTTCTTGCTTTTTACTAAAACATGTATTAATAATTCATAAAAATGAAGTCTCGGAAACTCTGTTGTTTATATATTAAATCTAATATATGCCTTTGTAAGTAGCTAAGGTATATAAGTTCCTATTGCATTATTATATAAAGGCTTTTTTAAAATACAGGCTTTTTCGCTCATCTTTCCATGGTTCCTTGCTTTGAAAAAAACCTGTGCCATCTTGAATTGAACTGTGATTAAATTAAGCCTACTTGTAATCTTATACATTAATTATGAAATGCATAAATCAATCCAAAAAGATCTGGTTCAGATGATTGTGGGGTTATAAGCATACAGGGATAGAAGTGTCACACTAGCTGCCAGGCCCCTAATGAGAATAGGATACATTTTTGAAATTAGCAATCTGTAATTAAAAGATGTAGCAGATATATGAAAATTACTTGCTGTAATTTGTCTGAGTATGATAAACTGACTTATTCAGAGTTCGAAAGAATCTTCTGAGTTTATTTCTATTTGGCAAGTATTCAAGAAAATTATCTTGAAAATCTGATGGCTTATTTTGTTTTAATTCTGTTTTCTAAATGTTTCTTCCTGATGCCAGATTGCATTGCCCAAAAGGACAACTTTTACAATTTATAAAAGGACAACTGTTACTTTTACAACTTGCTAGATAGCAGGCAGCTTTGTAGTCAGAAGATAAAAGAAAGACTCTGACTAGAAGCTATGGAGGCAGTCCATGCTTCAAACATACCACCACATTTTCAGGAAACAGCAGTTGTTGACAATAGATAATTACACCCTCTGTACTGAGAAATAGAAGCTTGTTTAAAAAAATAATTAACAAATAATTGAACATGCAGGGCATTAGATGCACAGCCAAAAATTACTACAAAACATCAGGCACTACTGGCCAGCACAAGAGCAGTATGAACCTAAGGAGTAAACCTGACTGACGCCTGCACCCCAGAGTGATGTGTGTGAGCTGTCAGTCCCCTCTCATGGATAGAGGCAAGCGCTGTGTGTCAGCTCTCTGTGCTCTGCTCGGCGCCATACATCACGTCAGTGCCATTTGTCAGCTCTTTGTACGGCCTGGTCAGCCTCAGGGGCTCCTCTCTGAGCCCAGTCATTACTATGTGACAGGCAACAAGCAAGTCAGACCTCTCAGAAAGTAATCATTAAGAAATATTGCTTACCTGGAAGACTCAGTTAAAACAGATGTAGAGGCAGAAGTGTGACAGACTCAGCTCTGGTAGATGAAGGTGAGAAGTGCGAGCATAGACAGGAGCATACACCTGGCCAAGGGCAGAAGGATTCCTGAGGCAGGATCCCTTAATCCACTCATAAGTTTCCAGTAAAGATAAAAATAGCACAGGAGAGCTGGTCTGGTAGAAGAAGCCAATGTTTAGGAGCTGGGAGGTACTGCCAAGGCAACACCTCACGGGCACCTAGAGATTAGTGTTAAGGCATGTTGGGTAAAAAAAATACAAGACTAAATTTCTGTCCCTGAGTGAAAGTGTGATTGTGAATGCTGTGTTGGTATGTTTAGCAAACTCGGCCACAAGCTGCTGAAAATTAGCTTTTCTCAATCTGGTAAAGAATGTGTTTCCAGTTAATTTTTTCAACCTTTTTTGGTGTCTGTAATTGCAAAACCGTAACACGCGTGGAGCTACTCTCTGTGGCTTCCCTGTTTTGATCTCAGTTCTGAGAACCAGCCCAGCAGTGCTTTTAGAAGTGAATGACACCAGTGGCCGCCTCCTTTTCCCGGACCTTTCTTTTGCCCATCTCCAGCTGCAGAACCTTCCACCATGTATTTTCAGAGGTGCTAATGAAATGCAGAACTGTGGGACCCTTTGCAGGGCTCCTGCCACTCTCCCTGTCCCAAAGTGCCCCTCCTCACACAGAGAGGTGGGAGGCCAGGCACTCTCCCAAGTATTTCAAAGCTATCGAAGGTTTCCCTCCTATTATAGGGTGGGGGAATAAAGCCTCAGGGTGGACTGAAATTGAGTAAAGGCTGCTGCTTGTTAGCTATTGCTGAGGGCCCTGGGGGCTGAGATGGGTTCTGGTAAGTTGGGGGGAGTCACAGGGCTGGGCAGGGGCAGTCAGACCTAGCAGGAACACCCTTCCACACGCTGCATCACCCATAAACTGAAACAAGGTGGCATGAACGAAGTAGCTGGAGGAGATCACACACAGCAAGCCCAGCATCTGAACTGTGATGAACCTGTTGGGTTATGGTTTCCAGGTTTATCACTCACTCTTTTCCATCAGTGGCATAGACAGCAGCTGTTCACAAGAGTGAGGGAGTGCTAGTCTTGCCTTTGCCAAGTTAAACACAAATTGGTGGCCATTGGGCTGCATGATGTGAAGTCTCCAGTCATTTACCTCACAAAGTTAAGAGGGACTCATTGGTGTTGCAACATCCCCCGAGACCCCCGGCTGTAAAGTGAGAGCAATGGTATTCTTTCCACTTCTCTATAACTTTCGCTTTTTTCCCTCAGTTTTTCCCAGTTCTCTCTGTATTCCAGTACTGAGCCAAGTCCCACTGACATCTCCTAAGGTCTTCCTTCCCACAACCTGGAACAAGACCACAGTCTCAGGTTTTATGGCACTATGGCAAATGACCAACCCAATTTTGTGGTGTTCAGTCACTTCTTTCCTGTGTATATATCCTTTATGAGCTTGTTCTGCCCTGCTCATAACTGCCACACGGCTCTGGTCAATAACCAAGGCTGGTAGGTTGTTATGCTGGAGTTATTTATTCATGACTCTATAACATCGCAAAGTGTTAGTGCAATAAGAGAAACCCTGCAGACGGTCACTTCAAAAATGTTAGTTACAAAAAACCTAGAAAACATTTGGAAGGAAATGGAGTACAGCAAGTTAACCACAGATTTCTTCAGAAATACACCAGGTTCTTCTGTTACTCAAAGTCTGTTGAAATCCATAGCCAGAGTCCTGTTTGTTTTGGCAGATGTTAGATAGGAGCTGTGTTAAAGAACTATAATTACATCTATTACAATCAGTAATTGTTGAGCAAAATGTTAACTGAAAGAATGAGATTATGAACCAAGGTGGGCGATGATTTTTTATTTGCTCAACAAAACAAACAAAACAAAAAAACAAACAAACAAACAAGCAAAAAACCAACAAATCCAACACTCCCCCAAAAATAAACCACGTGCACAACTTAAAAAAAAAAAAAGTCTAGGGGAAAAAGACAGACATTATTTTTCTCTCTCTGTTTGTGTCTTTATAATAAAGACTAATTGCTGTTTGGAAAACTCTTTCTCTCTGTTTAATATTTTAACTCGTTGAAATTGAATTTAGATAAATAAATATTTAGTAA
>JAOTQP010001179.1:16875024-16885162 GCA_026413545.1 Cichladusa arquata
ACTGGGATTCACTCAACAATAGTACTTGAGTCTAAACAGCTAGGGCATAAAGATGTTCCTGTATTTTCATATATTGCCACTGATGCTTAAGTTATTAAAAACATTTTGTATTCTTAAAGAAGAGCTTGTAACTGTCAAAGTAGTTAGTTAATGGCAGTTCAAAAATATAATGCAGCTAAATTGAGGGAATTTTGGAAGTATCCAGCAGCAGGTGCTGCTTTTAATAATTTTGGTGTATTATACAGAAAGATTTTGTTTTCTGACTTGTTTTGAGGAATGAACATTTTAGGGTAGCAGTATCATGCATTGAACTTCTATTTTTGCGTTTAATTTGGTATAGCACAAATGCATGAGAGCACTTGAGATTGTTTCATGTCTTCTTTTTCAGTCCAGTGAAATGCCAAAATTGACGGAGCAGTTGGCGGGACCACTTCGGCAAATGCAGGTAATTCAAAATGTGTTTGAGCTCAGGGTTAATGCTAGCATGAGCAAGGCTCATGAGTAATGTTATAATAATTGCACGCTAAAGACCTAATTTTGGATCATTGGTGAATTCAGCCTGCACTGCTTGTGATTTTGCAATGTGTAATAGTAAGTTATATGGTTTGTAAGAAATCTTTAATTTCAGACGTGCCTCTAAAAGCTTTATAAGCTTGCTTGCTACACTGTAGATTTTTAGTGCAGGCAGACTTCATGTGGTTTACTTTTGATTCTGAGTAATTTCACCCTAAAAAGGAAACCTCATCCTGTAATGCAGTAACCTAATAATGTGCATGTCTTTTTGTCAGTTAAATATTTACTCTGATTAAGTATATTATAAATGTAAAATATTTTATTTTAAAGGAGTGTGCAAAAAGAATCGCCAAGGTGTCAGCAGAAGCAAAACTGGAAACTGATGAAGAAAATTACTTGAATTCTTTCAGACCCAACCTAATGGATGTTGTGTATACATGGGCAAATGGAGCTAACTTTGCTCACATCTGCAAAATGACTGATGTCTTTGAAGGTAGGCTAATCAGTTGTTCTTTAGAAGGTAATTCTATAACAGGGAGTGGAAATACTGAATAACCTTATAGTAAACTCAGATGTATTCAAGCATCTGTGTGGCTAAAATCAAGTGGGGAAAAATTGTTTACTATATATATTAATTTATACTTACACACTGTTGATGATTTAGAATCTAAGGTTTTTTAAAGGGGTATCTCTGTATTCTAAAAACTTTCTATAAAACTCAGAAATTCTAAGCATTACAACAAAAGGTAATGCTTACTTTTTCTTGTTAAAGGGAGAAAAAACATGTTCCAAATGCTTGTCATCAGGAAGTACAGCTCTTGCACTTGTCCTCATTATAGTTAAGTTTTTTATCTATTTGTATAACCGGTTGGTATAACCAGTTCCTCTTGCTGACTTAATGATGACAGAAGTGAGAAGTGGTAACTAGGTCTCTCTTTTGAATAGTTTCACACAGCAGTGCGTGGAGGTAGTTGCAAAGCCTAGGTATAATGTGTCAGGTGAATTAATTTGGTTCCTAAAATTGGAATACTAGAAAGTGCCCCTTGAGGAAGAATACTTCGTTTTCACTTTTTAAAAGTGTGATAATTTACAGCCCTGGTATTTTGTAAAAACAAACCATCCAAAGGGTTGTCAAACAAAAATGAAAAGGTCAAACGAGAATGAAAAACCAGCCTGTTGGAAGTGGTGAAGAGTAGGATGGATGCACCAATCTTAGAAGTCTTTCTTTTTGAAGTTGTTACTGTCACTGCTGCCTCTCTCAAATGCTGTTTTCTTCTTTGTAAAGGTTTGCCCATTTCCTTATAACAAGGGAATTCATGCACATAATTCATGCACGTAATCTAATGCATAGACCAGGAACTTTCTTTAGAAAGTTGCTTTTGAGCAACACAAATCCTGGCCGTCTTTGCTTGTGCCGTCAGCAGATTCCTCCTGTTTCAATGAGTCTATTTCATCTGAGTCTTTCATTTGCTGTGGAGACACCCTGAGTATGTGGAACACCAAAGCAGCTGGCTTATGTTTTACATTGACACTTGAATGTTCAGAATACACTGAGCAGTAACATTTTCCATTTACCACATTTGTACTAAGACAGTCAGCTTTGTTCTACTCAATAGTGCCATCTCCCTCAAAATTAGATCTTAGTCGCCTGTTTTGAGAAGGTCAGCTCTTGTAACAGGGGTCAATGCATGATTCTTCCCTTAACTTTCAGTAGGCTGGTTTTCTGTGCTTTAGCCAATAGGAAGGAAAGCACTTCAGGCATCCCTTGTTGGTAATGTGTGCCTCAGATGGATTGTGGTATTCCTAAATCGCAGAGTAGCTTACCTTGGTCATCCAAGTAACTGTAGTGAAAATCAGAATACAAAATAAGCCTGAGTCTTCCAAGAACAAGTGTGTTTGCCACAAAGGGGAGCAGCATTGATTTGCTAATGAAAGTACTTGTCTTTAAGCTGAAATGTGTGTGTTAGGAAGAAATAAAAATAAGAGCAGCTTTTTAAAGCCATTAGGAAAGAACACTAAGCTAAGTATCCTATCTGTTAACTGCAGACCAACTCCTGCTTTATGGAAGTGTAAACAATAGTAATTCATTTTAAAATTGCACAGATTTTCTTTTTCTTGCACAAAAACGTATGTCTGCAACAAGTCCAGCTTCCCTGCCTGTAAACAAGAACTCCCTGGAGTGGCTGTTGGGGTCGGCCTTGTAAGTGGAGACGAGCAGGATCCTTGGCAGCTGAGCCAGGGCCTGCCACAGTGCAGCACAGCCGTGCTCGGGGCAGCTGCCCACAGGTCACTTGTGTTGGTGTGTGCTCTGTGCTCAATAGGCTATGTGTTTTCCATCTCCTGTCATTGCAACAGGTTTTACAGACTGCTGCTCTTACACAAACTGTTCTCTCTCTGTAGAAATTGACATGGCCTAGTGAGACCCTATGAATGCTTTTTAGAAGAGAAGCATTAATTTATCATATCTCACTTTCCCAAGAGCTTTGAATAATGTTCTTTTCATATTGATTTTTTTTTTCCCAGATATTATGCCTGAAGGGGGTAATAAAAAGGTTGCATAGATCAAACCCCCTTCAGTGTGCAGGGACATCTTTCCCTAAATTTGGCTGCTCAGAGCCCCATCCAACCTGACCTTGAATGTTTCCATGTATTGAATGGTCACAATAAGGTCTCCCTGGAGCCTTCTCTTCTCTAGGCTGAACAACCCCAACTCTCTCAGCCTGTCCTCAAAGGAGACCTGTTCCATCTCTGATCATCTTGGTGGCCCTCCTCTGGACTCGCTCCAACAGGTTGATGTCTTTCCTGTGCTGGGGATCCCAGAGCTGGATGCAGCACTGCAGGTGGGGTCTCATGAGAGCAGAGGGGCAGAATCAGCTCTCTTGCCCTGCTGGCCACACTGCTTTGGATGTAATTGGCTTTCTGGGCTGCAGGTGCACACTGATGGGTCATACAGAGCCTGTCATCCAGCAGCATCCCCTCTCGTCAGGGCTGCTCTCAAGCCCTTCATTCCGTGTTTTCCCAATAACGGTTATTTTGCCTACAGTAATTTTGACTGTCGGAGATGCTGCTGGAGGAAATGACCAAACACAATACTGTTTGCTTGTGGCCAGAAGAGCAGAATCATTTAGGGATGTTTTGTGAAATTTGTAGCGGTGACTTGGGCTGAGCTGTGAGAAAAGTTCAAAGAGGAGATAAATGAGTAATAAATCACAAGTGTGTGTTGGGTTACAGTGTAGGAGCTGTGGCAAGACGCTTGTGTGCATTATTGTAACCATGCAATGGAGTAATAGAATGGTCTGTGGACTCTTGCATAGCACAGAAGTATTAGCAGGATAGATCACTTACTGTTTTACTGTCTTTGCCAGCTAAAGAACTAGGGCTCATAAAAAGCAACCCCAAAATAAACCTGCAGTAGTTCTTGAAGCAGCAAAGTTGTGAATCTCCTAATGTTCTATGGTTTTTGAGGAAGTCTTAACAAGTACTTGAAAAAAAAAATTGGCTAGGAATTAGTCAACAGCCCAGTAAGTAGGGTGATCAGGTATTAGAGACAGTAAAGACAGTAGAAAGGACAAGCATTTGGAAACAGCTTCAAGGCAATGCCTGACAGAGAAATTTACTGTGCAAACAGAAACCAAGTTTAAGACATTTGGCTTTTAGATAAATTGAACAAGGTTGTAGAAGGAACTATTACTTAGAATAATTCAGGGCCAGTTACGTGATGTGGCACAAAGTTTTCCCTTGCTCTTTCACACAGGTAGCATAATTCGTTGCATGAGGCGTCTGGAAGAACTGCTACGGCAGATGTGCCAGGCTGCAAAAGCCATTGGGAACACCGAACTGGAAAATAAGTTTGCAGAGGGTATGTATTTTACTTTCTCAGTACATGAAGCAATTTTAGAAGAAAAAGTGATGGGGGAAGGAGCTGCACAGGTAGCGATGGCTGAAGGTGAATAGTTTTGTAATGTGAACTTCCTGTGTTGACTTCATTGTGAACAGCACCATGGCTGTTATCTTTCCAGATAACATCTTTATTACAAAGTTTGACTTAAAGGTGGCTAAAAATGGATGTACAACAACTTCTGTTTAATACCTGTAACATGATCATAACTATACTTTAAATAGTGGTTGTGTCAGTTGAGACATTACTATTTTTTTCCTTCTTAATAGGGATTACAAAAATCAAGAGAGATATTGTGTTTGCTGCAAGCCTTTACCTGTAACAGCAGATGTCTTCCAGAAACTATACCGACATGATGGAACAAATTCATCAGTGTCACATGTGGCTTCCATATCAAGTAATTCCTTTTAATGGTGTTTACTTAAACCACAGTTGATTCAACAAGGCATGTACAAACAGCAGTGTATGTAATATAACTTGTTACAGTTTCCAATAAAAATTTACAATTTTAATAGCTTTCTTTTAAGCAAGAGCTTGAACCAACAGAAATTTAAAGTTTAGATGTACAATAACTGTGGTAGGTGTTACTATATACAGGTGAAGTGAGCATCCAAGAGCAGCAGCAGTCCCTTAAAGGCAATTACTTATTGTACATAGTTAGACTTGTGAAATTGTTTTCTTTCAGAGCAATGCAAGTGATGGGGGCCATTCCTCATGGTTGATGATTGCTGCCAAAGTGATTTCCATTTGTTGGTGTCTCATGTAGGGTTGTATGGGAATCTTCTTTTGGTTGAAATGTACATCCTCTCACTTTGAAGAAGTCTGACACATATACAACCTAAGTGAACAAATTAGTGTTAAGTGTTAATTAGTATTAAATTAGTCCTGCACTTACAAACAAGTCTTTGAAACAAGGGCTCTGCAGCAGGCAAATTCTATGATCAAAATTAATAAAGAGCCAATTTAAAACATTAGAAAATGGCAGGAAAGTCTTGTACAAAATTCAGACATCTGTTCTTTCAATAGCTTTTTCACCTTGCCATTGACCATCTAGCCAAGTCATGGTTTAAGTCAAATTCAAGGCTTGTGCTGACTAACTGCTGACTACCCAGCACTGCTTCATTACAACAGCCATAGTTTGAACAGCTCTAAGTCAAGGAGCAAAATGAGGGCCCACAATGCAAGTTTAGTTTATTTTTTTTCTGTAATTTAGGCAGGAGAGGTGGTGCTTTAGCTGGACCCAGCAGCTGTAAGGCCAGCTCTACCTATGTAGTCCTTTCCTGCAGGCCTTTAAACATAGCACATCACTTCTTCACAGCTAGGAGACGCCTCCCTGACTACAAGCAGGTGGGTGGCTGATCCAATTCTGCAGCTTGCTGTCTTCCACTGCGCATTTCACCAAGTCCCACAGCAGATGTGCTGGGCACAGTGCTGCATGGGGTGCAATAAATGAGAAGCCACACATGATCCCTTCCCTTCCTGCATTGTGTCTTCCCCTCCACTGCAACCCTGAGAACTGCGGAACACTGTCCATGGCAGAAGAAACAATCTCCTGCCACACTGGCAGCTGGCTGAGGATCCAGCACACTGCTTTAGCCACAGACTAGGGGAGTTTCAGCTTCCACTTAATGCCAGATTCCCTCAGTTCAATTTAGTGATGCATTTGCAATTGCTTGCTGTTTTTGGAGAGGAACTCATCAGTTCTTTCAGCTAAGAGTCCGAGGGTGGTGGTTGGTGCTAGTGTTTATTTTTTTAAATAATTTCCTGACCTTTCAACCATATTCACTGTAATGCTACTTTCTACTCTCTTGTATTACCAAGCACCTTCTGAATCATCCAACATCCTTGACTAAACTTGTTTTCCTAATAAAAGTGTCCTCACCTCTTTGATCTCTGATGTTTCTTACTCTCTGAACTCCTTTTCTTTGGAAAAGAGATTGGACAAAAATGATGGGTAGGATTATGCCAACATGTAGCCATTTAATAACAGCTAATGCAGCCTGTATGATTTCCCAGAGTTGCTCCAAGATTTGTTTTGATTATTGATTGCAACTAGTAGACAGCTTTGGCTTGAACCTTACCCTTCTGACCTGAGAAAGCTGACAGCATTTATTATGGAGGTGGTTCTTCCCAGCTAAGCCTCAGTTCTTGGTAACTGAATTCTTCAGTATGACCTCAGTTCACTCCCATTGATCCAGAAGTCCTGATCTATCACTTCCCAAGGATGAATTAGCCATAACACTCTGGTGACACCCAGTACAACTGTTGTCACTGAGTCAACTGGGCCTGAAGTGTCTGGTTCCTGGGATAACTTTATACTCATCAGTACAGCTAAGTTTCACAGGTTCCTTGTTGTGAACACATCTTTACTACTAGGAATGCACATAAGAAATGGTGAAGGGTTTTTAGTTTCCCATCAGACTGAAAAAACACACTGTGTAAGGTGGCAAAGGCAGACACTTTGGTGCTGTCCTTATTCTTCAAGGCCTTTTCCCCCGTTTAATTTACACAGAATTCTCTGCTATTGTACTTGAGATTTCGAATTTGGCTAGAAGTAAAAAGCATGATTTACATAGAGAGGCCTACATGGTTTGCAGTTACCATTTCCATCTTAGTTATGTGAAAAGCTCTTGAGCAGAGACAATTTCATGTTGTCCAGTGGCTAAAGCTACCACTTAACTCACTGGCCCAGAGCCTGCCTCACGACCCAAGGTACTATTGCTACACCCAGTCCAAGGAGTTGTTTCCCTGCTTCAGAAATTTTTGAAGTGTTAGAAATACAGGTTTGCTTTCCTCTGAACACAGCCTGCCATTCTAAGGTGCTGTTCACACACAGTGTTCACACACACTCACTCCACAGGAATTACTTACAATGAGCACAGCTACCACTGCACCCTGGATAAGTCCTGTTAAAACATCACTCCAGTGATGCTTGTAGTCAGAAACACGTGAGAGACCCACATAGATGGATGCAGCAATGAGGCCAAATTGTATAGTAGGACGTAAAAGTCTTGCCCAGTCTCCTTTCATTCTTGCTTGAAGATAAAGCTGAAAGAAAAAGAAGAAGAAAAGTAAGTTACAAAATGCAGAAAGCACAGAAGCAGTAAAATTGTGTTGGGTCTTTTCAAAGAGTTGATGGAAATTTTATTGAGATAATATTCACAACTGTTCTATGTGCTATAGCTATACTCTTAAGGCTGCCAAGACAAGAGTTTGATAGTTTTGGACATCATATATATATATATATATATATACCATCATGTTGTTCCATTTGTACCAGTATGACAAATTAGTATTTTCAGGACAAGAGTCCTGGTAATACTAAAGCCACTTAAGGCTTAAAAAGAATCCAGTGGCAGTCAAACCAGTATTTTGCTCTTGTATGAGCCACAGGTAAGCTTTATACAAAATACTTTACTATACATAGAGGTGACAAATTTTTTAACTTCATTCACAATTCCAGTCACTTTTAGTATTATCAACTTTTAGCATAGCATTGCAGCTGTAGCTAAGTATCAGAACTAACCTGACATAATGATTGCATTTCTCAGTTGTCACTGGTATACTTCACTGAGCTGTGTTCCTCATCCTTTTCAACTGCATATTAACCATGCTACCACTCTGGTGGATATTTGAAGTTCCCATGTTTTTTCCTTCCCCTCAGGTCTGTTTTTGTTATGTACTTCTATGTTTCTGATGTATTATCTCTGATTTGCAGTATTTATTGCTTTCTCATCTAATCTAATCCAAGACTGTGCCTTTGTTTCTTCTCTTGACTGTCTAGGGTCTGGCTGTCTACATCTGTCTAGCTCTCTACTTTCTCCAAATAAACTCTGTAAACATAATTGAATTTATTTTGAAACTTAATCCTATCACCAAAAAAAGCACTATAGTTACTGCATTCACTGAGAAAACTATATTTGGATTTAACATTTATTTTGTATTTAACATTTCAAGTATATCTTCTCAGAGATAGCTAGAAACTTCAGGGCAAGGACAAAACCTTAGCTGACAGTCTTGAGAAATGCAGAAACCAACACACAGGCATCAGGCACCAAGGCAGCACACCAAACTTCTGGTAAAACCCTCCACTGCCAGCTTCAAAAGCCATGGCTGACTTTGAAAAGCAGTACATTTACAACGTAAATGCAGGCACAGAGAAGACACTGTGATACTTTCCAAAGTTAAACATTGGGGAATGTTTCTGTTAGTAACTTACATCATAATTTTGGAATGCTGACATTTTCAGCTATAAATGGAGCATCAAAAACAACCCCATCCATAAACAGCTTTCTTTAATAGCAAGGTCCCACCAGAATCAGACACTAAAGAAGCTACACCTAAGCCTAAACTGAAAAATAATTTTCCCCTTCAAATTGGTGGGCACGGCATATTTCTGTGGGCCACAAGTTCACCACTAGGGAAAATACAGTTTAGCCACTTCAAAAATTACCTGTCACACCAAGTTCTTTTAACAAAAGGTGTTTTAATGAAGAAGTAGTGATACTACTTCTGGATTTACTGACATCAGGCCAGAACACTACAAAGTGCCTAATGGAGTGGAGTAGGGTCCAAGGAGCCAGATGCTGGTAGCCTAAAGAGTTGGCTGATGATTTGATACTGGCTATTCTTTGCTATTGCTTTCCCTATTCCCACTAAATTTGCCTGAAGGCAGTTAAAATACCTTGCTGCAGTGAAATTTTTCTATATAAATGTTTTTGGAAGTTGGCAAAAGGTGTGTAGTCATAACAGGGTAAAAAAGGTTATGCAACCCTTTTGCAGATATGTGAGAAAACAGGTTTACTTATGAACACAAGAAAATGGGGCAAGGCATGCAAATGCCCACTTGGAAAAATGCCAGCCCAGTGCACTGAATGATCACTAAAGCAGTCTTTGCCCTTATGCAGCATGCATTCAAATTCTTTCTGCTTGACAAAGCATCGGACAAGAAATTTGGATTTGACATCTATGTGAAAGTTTGATTTCTGTACTATGAGAGTAATCTCCCATCAGAAGGTAGATCTGGAGCTGTTCTATCAGCTGTGGAGCACAAGCAGTTGGCCACAGATCTCACAAACTCTACGTGATGTTTCCCACCATTAGCTCCTGTATCTGTACAGGAAATAACCAAAGGCCACGTTGCACCTTCTACTAGGTGTTCTAAAACTAGATGTGAGAAGGGTGAGAAATGATACCACAGATAAGTGTTAGGCTGACTGATCATTGCTGTGTTTAATTTGAGAAATAGCAGCTGTCATTCTGGTTACAATTGGGTTTGGGTTTTTTGGTTTGTTTTTTTTTTTTAAAGTTGAAAGTAATTGCTTATTAACCAGCTGCTACAATAGCAGATGCCATGTTATTTTTAAGCAGGTAACTTCAAACTGACACTGCTTTTCATAGGCGCATAGTTGTGCTCCCCTGCCAAGCTTCTTCCCACTACTGTGACTTGCTCTTAGAAAGACAAAGCGACAGCAACATGTCTGGCTGCAACAGGCCATCAGGTCCACGCAGGAAAACAAAGCAGCCAAGAAGAGGATGAGCTTTTGCTGTTGATCCATTAAATGTAAATCAAGGTTAATACTGGAAATATTCCCAATGTACCTTTCCATTAGCCCTTATGTAGCATTAAATGCACAATATGGAGATGTTCTAGCCCCACGCTGTATTAACTCTTGCTACCATTTTGACCCTGTTGACTAACAGGGTGCAATGGCTTCATGCTGTTTA
>JAOTQP010001179.1:16885262-16897586 GCA_026413545.1 Cichladusa arquata
TGGCTTCATGCTGTTTACAGAACCTCCTCCTTCACAGCACACCTCGGGTTCCTTTGCTCCTCTTTGAAGTCATTTACAGAACAGCCTTAGAGAAATTAAACAGAAGCAAATCCCTGTCTCCCCACTCAAGCCTCTTTTCTACAAAGGAGTAAGTTTTATAAGTAAAACTTGTGATCTATAGAAGCCACAGGAACTTCAGGAGATCTTACCTGGTTAATACTACTGGCATGCCTCCTACCAGCATTTCACATATTGCTGAGAACAAATTTGTGAGCCTATGAACACAGCAGGAGCATCCCAAGTTGCTCTGGTAGTGACCTGCTCCTGTCAGCATTTTGACCATGCCCTCCACGCTGTTCTGAGCACTCTGATACATCACCAGTTGCCATTTAGCTATGTTCAACTGCTCTCCACTCTCCCATCTTGCTCTTTCTTGTGTTTGCTTCGTTAATTCCTTTTAAAAGTGCAAAGAGATTTCACAAGACTTCTTTTTAATGGGATTAAATAATCTCCAGGGTTTTTTTCCCTACTAGTTTACTCCATAATGAAAATATGTCCTCTATGCCACACACATCCTGAACACAAATTTCTTCTTAACCTATGTACTTAATTTCTAAAAATACACACAGCAATGAAGAGAAACTCACAGCTACTTTGTGGCTTCTTGCAAGAAGCCACAGACATGAATGGAAGGGTCTCTGCAACTGGAGAATTATTTGCTACTCCACATTCTTAGCATGGCTTTTGAGCATTCGTTCTTTCACCAGAGCAGTATTACATAAACACATGCCTACCTAATTTGGAAGTACAGCGACTTGTGTTTCCTAGATTAACTTCCGGAGGTGCAACCATGTGGGTTCATAAGGAAATTTCCTAAGAGCTAATGTATTACTTCTTGACTTTAAGGGTACAAAATTCTTTTACATCTACCAAAACCTACTCAGTTCACCAAACAAGATCGTATTTCAGATACTTAGCTTCAAGACTTAAAACTTCTTGGTTATTTTTCATTCAATGCCTTCTCCTATTTTTTCCAAAACCCAATTATACAGAAATTCTGTACTAAAAAATAACTTTCCCTATTAAGGTATGGAAAATCCTCCTGTACTTGTTCAAGAATCGAAGTCAAAAGGAAGAAATTTGGTGAGGGGACTGACTGTGGTGGTGTTCCCCCATCAAGTAATACTACTACTTGTACCAATTGATTTGTTCTGATACTTTTCAAAAATGGACTTTTTCCTGACATCAAAAGGCCCCAGTAAATGCATTTCCAACAGGTGTCCTGTCCTAAAGGACCAGAAGCAAGGCACATGTTCCCTTTGGAGATATACCTATTTTTACTCTTATTTCTGTCTCTCCAACCCTAACAGACCTACAGCATCATTAACTTAAGAGCAGAACAGTGAGAAAACAGTTTCCAAGAGAAAAAATTCCCCTGTGACATGGAGAAATGAGAACACTTCTCAGTTTGTCCAAGTACTAGTAGTAAGACTCTGGAGACAAAACAAAGGTGCAGTAAATCAGTTCTCAGCAAGTTAAAGGCATTTACTTTACTTAGCTTAGCATTTATTATTAGTCATGTCTTACTTTTTACACTATCTGCCTGAGCAATAAGGAAAAGCCCTATGGCATTACTGTTCTAGGAGGCACAAAATACTGCTGTGGTTATAGTTAGTATTTGGATCCATTATTGGCTACCGTTAGGAAAGCTCATACTTCAAAGCAAGTCTGCTGACCCCAAAAGTCCCAGGAGCCACAAACCATAGGGATTCTTCCCAAACCAAGAAGCTCTGATTTAGGAATGCTCAAGCACACTCAAGACCATGTACACAAGTATGTGGTTTGCTTTGGGATTTCAGAGGTGGAGGGAGCAGATTTGGAGCTACTGTGTATAGGTGGTTTTGTTAAAGAGGCAGGGATGGAAGGAAGGGAAAGCACAGGAGGCACCAGTATTTCAAAGTCTTCAGAAAAACAGACTTTGCATAACTGATATGAAAAGATGGGGCAAAATTTTTCAGGAGGCCTAGGATTAGGCATGAACAGCTGAGAATCCAGGCACATTTGGAAAACAGGAAAATTCCATTCCTACAGATATCCCAGGGACAACCTTACAGGAGCCAATACCCCCTCTCCTAGACTGAGAAGTCTTCCATGAGGAAGTTGGGCAGACGCACAGAGTGCCAAAGTAGCTATTCACCCTCCAGTTCCATCAGTAAATACACTGTCACCTTTCCTTGAAGACAGGGCAGTGCAATAGTCACAGTACTATACACTTGCACCAGACACAGTCTTCATCTGAGTATCTCTGATAAAAGTCTGTATTAAAACACAGTCCTCCAAGAGAATGGACAAGCTGAGACATTCAGGCTAGATTCTTGCATACTAGAAAAAGGAACGAAACCAAACATTTAGACAGATACACAGGTAAGTGATCTGCCATCCCTTTCTGGTCCTGTTCAGCAATCCAGATACCTCTTCCCTGCTCAGACTAGGCAACAGCAGAAGGAAAAGCTCCCCTGAGAGATTTTCAAAGCTTTCTTCTACATCTGTAAATGTTTGCAGAATAGCTCTTCCCTTTCTGCTTGTTAAGGGAAACTTGAGAGATGCCTTCATATAAAAGCTAGTTTGTATAAATGCTGTTACTCAAATAGCTTTGTATAAGAGTTATTCATCATTTCAGCTACATACAAACTATGGAATTCAAGGAAATATAAGAAATCCAGTAAGCAGTTTAAAAATTGCAGTTCTAAGCACAAAAGAGCCACAAAATGTGCTGAGAAACCTGCCATACACAATTTTACATTTATGCAAATATTACATAGAAGTTCAACAGTTTATTTTGTATGTGGAAGCATTGTATCTGTGAATAAACACAGAGCTATAGGCATCAGCCAATAAGACACTGGCTGCAAACCAGAAATAGGGATAATATCTCCCATGTACTTTTAAACACAGCAGGCTCACTTCCAAATAGAAAACTGTATTATAAAATGAATACAGAGCTGTAGAAGAATTCATGAGTCACTCATGAGCTGGGCTTCTCAAAAAAAAATACTTAAAAGAATTTTAAAAAAGCAACCTAGACTTTGATGCCTGTCAATGCATTTTGCCTTTTTAATCAGATCACCCCCTTTTCATAAATATGTATTTATGATCCCTGGCAAATCTGCATTATTATATGTCCTTTAATTTTATTTTGATAGGGCAGAAAATAAAAAAAGAAAGAAGCAATAGTTCAGAATTAATTCTTCCCCTTCCAGTGAGGGAAAAGATACAGGTCTGCAGTGATTTCAGTGCAGGGGTGTGTCTGAGCTGCTGTTCAAAGGGATGGTATATCCCTATTACTCTGACCATCTCTGTCTCCCCTGTGTCAGCTGAACTCAGGGGAGAAACGACTCAACTAGGGAGAAAAGGCAGAGTATGTACTAGAGTCTAGGCTCTTTGAGATAGCTGAATCATATTGTCAAAGGGAATTGATGTGCAAGAGCTGCCTCCTAAGCAATGGGCATAAAGTCCTGTTACTAGTAACAGCTCAGCTTTCAATTCAATACCAAAACTATAAACAATCTGTTCTAAACAAATACTACTTGTCCAGTGGGCAATGGTTTTTTTGTGTTTTAATCCTCTAGCTTCAACTTGGCTGTACATTCCCAAAATAATTTCACATTGACTTCATTTTTGCCACAGAGCAGGATAAACAGTGACATTTTATTCCTTCGCAAATTGGAATACAACACGTGCCTCTTTTCTGATGAAAAAAAAAACAAACCTTGAAGTAAGTATTTTAACATTTACTAGAAGAACTAAAGCACTGCAATGTATTGCTTTCAGCTCAGTCCTAGAGCAGCCTGTTCACAATACTGGAATTACTATTGGTGGCCCTAACTTCCAAGCAAACAATGGAGAAATCAGTTTTCTTTGTTTGCTTACCATAAAAAGTCTAAATAACAATGTTAAAAAAACACTAGGAGCACATACAGGTAGAAGCACAAGTGCTTCCATACTTAAGCCTTGCAGCATGACCAGTTAACTTTTATTTTTTCATCAGCTGAAAGTAAGATAGTTGATACCACACACAGCTACAGCCAAACAAAGCATTTTCAGTAACTCATGTCTTTTCTTTAGTTTTAGAAGACTAGTCCTCAACTTTCATGCGAGCAGGAACACAATAAAGACAGTTCTGTAGGTCTAGTCAATAGCATTTAGGAAAATGAAGAAATAGGTGCTGTGCAAACAGACATACCTAAAAATACTGTGTTAAGGACTCTTGTTTGAGTACTGTTCCAGTCAACCTCCCATTCCAACATAAAAATTAAAATCAGAATTTGAAAGCAGAGGTTGACTGGCACATTTGAGAGCACGAGTACCAAAAGCAGCCTAAAGCCTGCTTTCACTTGTGTTTATCCTACGATCTCTCTGCAAAAGAAGGCTGTCAATCCCAGGCATTGGAACACTAGTTACTCTCCTGTTCTCATCTGTAATTTCATGTGTCCTTGGATACATAAAATGTTCCCAATGACTTGTAGGAGAGCCACTCAGGTTACATTGTGCAAGATTCATCATCCCTTTTTGTCCCAAGTCTAAGCAGCACAAACACGTTGCCAGCCCCAGAATAGCAGTGCCTCTTGGCTGGGTTTGTGAAGCCCTGTTCTTCATCCCAGAATTGGTGCCGGCAGGGAAGTGCTCAGGCCAGCTACAGCCAAGACTGATTCTGTTACAGCAATATAATCCTTAGAGCCACACACATTTCTGCCAACTGCCAACTGTTCTCACTCCTGATGGCAGCATGCATTTAGCATTTTAACTTATAATAACTTTTTAAATATACTTAAATTGAAAATCAAAGCAAAAACTGCCTGCAGCATTCCCCCTCCTAAGGTAAAGGTGCTAGTTTGGTCACAAAGACATTGCTAGAAGAGGTATTCCACTACACTGGCCCATTCATTCTCCAAACCAAGATAAAATAATTTTGGTACAGGAGAGGCCATGCCAGCTGTTTGACTATTAAAAAAAGGAGCAGCATGGGGAGAGGACAACAGATAATTTGGGATCCATCATCTGTTATTAGGTCACTGGATTCCCACATACTATTGCGGTCAAACTCCCTCTAGCTTCCACAGAAAGCTGCTGCTGGCAGAAGCTCTTATCCCAGAGATAACAGCTCTGCTTGGACCCAAACTAACCCATCTAGCTCTGCCCAATGAGTCTCAAAATACGTTCTCCACACATAGCTACCTAGACTGACAGTCTGCAAGCAGTTTTTTTTCTAGGGTTTCACTCATATAAGAAACCATAACACTTTAACCTGGAAGTGGGCTGAAAACCCAAGCTTTACATTCGTCTAGCTGGACACAATAGCTTTTTTACATGTGCAATGACCTCTGTGCTGTAAGAACAAAACGTGATATATACTGCTGCTTATTTAAACAGATAATATAAACTATTTAACATTTCCATGCATCAAAAAGTTAAGGTAGAGAATTTGATGACTAATACAGTGAGTGGTGTTCCCATGTGTGGCCCCTGCTGAGACAGGACATGCAGCACAAGCTTATGTTCAAATTTGCAGTTTTTTCTCCAGCAAAGCCATGCAGTTAGGATTCAGATAATTTTGGCAATCTCCTGTAAGCAGAAGAAAGGAATACTCCTCAGCATAATTCAGACTCTTGAAGAAATCCAAATGGTTGCCAAAGAATTGTTTAGGTTGTAAAAGAGCCTTAAGATCATTTGAGTTCAGCTGTTAACTCAGCATTGCCAAGTCCACCACTCATTTATGTCCCCAGGTGCTATGTCCACACATCTTTTAACTACCTCCAGGGATGGCAATTCACCACTTCCCTGGGGTAGCCTGATCCAATACTTGACAATCCTTTCCAAGAAAAAATTTTTCCCAATATCCAATCTAAACCTCCTTTGGCACAACTTGAGGCCATTTACTCTTGTCCTATTGCTGGTTGCCTGGGAGAAGAAGCCAATCCCCACCTGGGCACACCTTCCTTTCAGGAAATTGTAGATAGTGATGAAGTCAGCCCTGAGCCCCCTTTTCTCCAGGATACACCCCCAGTTCCCTCAGATGCTCCTCCGAGGACTGGTTATCTACAGTGTCATGGATTCACCTGACACAGCATATGCATTACACAGGTAACTTTCAAGAGCACACTTTGTGCAATACCTACACACTCACAGCAGACTCCTCCAGCCTCTCCAGAAAGCAGCATGCTAGTGTCTGGTTATGATTAACAGAGCCTCTGAGTAATGCCACATGTTAATAGCCTGTCCCGCTGGTGACTCAGCCCATGGCTGCAGAATGTGTGCAGGGTGCAGATGAAGCCAACATCAGAGTTCAGCAAATGAACAGGCCATCAAGTGCTGCAGGTTTGGCTTGGAGCTAGCAGCAGCACTGTCTCACCACACAGACAAGTGTGTGTGTGTGTGTGTTGTGTTTCCTCAGCTTCCTGCACTAGCTGTCTTTTTGAAGATATCTGCACTCGATTTGGTTTCTTGGTAGGCAGTAAGGCCGTGTTAACCAGCAAACAAAAACATACTGCATGGGAACCATTAACCTTCTTCAGGCATCCCCACAATGGCCTCATGGCAGTTTCTAGATGAATAATCTTATTATCAGAGAGAAAGAAGTCTAATCTCCACAAAGCCTCTTATTTTCACTGGGCAATATAGCTCAGCCAGAGACAAAGAACAGGTGCAGGAACAGACAGGGCTCTGGAAACTCATTGACTAATTAATGAAAAACAAACTGATCTTCAATGAAACACTCCCTGTTCAAATGTCATCTTAGAAGAGTTAAAGGCATTTGTACTGCTCTAGTTTAGGGTGCTACTAAGCAAAGCCGTGTTTTGCAGTTAGTACAGAACTGAGTGAACACAAGGACAGCTTTGAGCACAGCAAGTGTCTGAACCAGGACAGACACAAGGCCAGGATTCATGGTATTTTGAAGTAGCTTGCATAGGAAGCGTTTGATTTGCACTTGACTTGCCACCTACCTATGTGGGAGGTTGCCAAGGATGAAACTCATACACACAAAGCCCCGAGATAGCTAAGGTTCTTAATTTCGTCTTCAAGGACTTTTCAGGCAAGCTCTTTTGCATGGATTAGAAAAAATATGCCACTCCAGAAAGTATTATTTACAAATGATTAAGTATTATTCAAGCCACATGAAGTTAGTAACTTCAAAATAAATTTCTTGCCAAGGCTGAATTTTTTCAAGCCTAGCAGGTTAATTAAACAAGGTCTCAAACCCAGGCTGTTGAAAACATCTTCTACTACCTTGTATGCACTAGGCAGTTGTACTATCTAATACAACCCATTACCTTCAATTAACGAGTTAAGAATTCCTCCTGACCACTACCGTTTACCCAGGCTGCAGCAGAACACACCTTACACACATGGGACAGAGGTAAAAGCTCAGACAGCTTCAGATCCCTGAGAGACAACTGTAATCCAGTCATTATATATTATAAATAGTACTTATTACTACAAATCTACCAAGGTTTTTCTATCTCCAGGTTTGTCCTTCTGTGAGGTGTAAGTATCACGTTATCATGTTGCTCAACAAAAGCATGTGAGATGTTGGATGAGAAGGGTCTGACTGAGCCCAGAGGGGCAAGTCAGTATTGGGTGCTCTCTGTGTAGCAGTAATTGCTTCACTGTACTGTGGAAAGAGTGGGTTTGGGTTTGAAATGCTATTATGAGTGGACCCATATAATTTTGGAGACTGCCAATCTTAATGAGCAGAAATGCTTCACAATTTATTTTCAAAAACCCAAACAGCTGCCAGGAAGTCATACCATATTCTAGCCAAACTCAGGATATAATACTTTTATGAACTGTTTGTATTTACATTAGATAAAGACCAGTAAGCAGGGGAGACAATCCAAACAGGTTTAGCCATAAAAAAACTGCATGATAGATCAAAACTAAACACCAAGCTTCTGAAATAGCTTTATTTTAAAATAAAGCTAAAAGATATCTACACCATGCTGAAGAGCCACCCCCTTTTGTGTGTGTGTAGTTATAGGGGTTTTTGTTTCGTTTGAACAACTGGCTTACTCACTGTGGATGTTATACTATTGCCAAGAGAGAGTGAAAAAATTAAAAATGCAACAAAGACAAAAAAGCTAATTGAATCTGAGGTCTGTAAAAATTGTGGAATGTACATATGTCAGCAACTTACACCGAAGACTAGAGTTTAATTATACAACTACAGCAGCAACAAAATTCCATAAAGTTGCTAATGCCTTCTGTGTTACCACTTAGCAGGGGGAGAATAACAAAATCAGTCTTTCATGTTACAAACCTTACGCTAAGAGTGAAGATAATTTGTCCTAGTTGACTTGGAACAATTTCAATTAAAATATAATAATCTCCAAATGAAGCATTTCTGAATTGATTTTATCACTAATATTTACTGTCCCCTTGCTTTCCTCACTCTTCCCTCTCTGTCCCTAAAAAATATGAGAAAATAAAAAGGAATTTGAAAATTCAATTTGATCTGCTGTTTTGTGCTTATAGGCCCAGCCACCAGTGTTTAAGGCTCTTGTTTGCTTTATTTTAAAATAGGTTTTGCACATCTCATTAAATCAGGCATATTTTATTATGGATTTTTATAATCTTATAAATTTAAAAGTATTATAAACCTTATACATTTTAATGTAGCTAAATTTAAGTAGCATCTTCTTTTCAGAACACACTTGTCACTGGGTTCGTTATAGACACAACAAATGAGTCAAGTACCACATTAAGTATTTTCTTAGGCAGACTGAATGTCATTCTACTTCTTGTCCCAGTATCACCACCTTACAGCTCCTATTGAGAAGTCTTTAACTGTACCAGACAAGCATCCTACAAAAGCAATGTCCCCTGGACAAAGCAGCTACGCAAATATTCAGTACTGGGTAGCTAACAGATCTTTTGCTATCACTTAGATGGAAAGAGCATACTTACTGCTACGAAGAGCATGCAGTACATGGAGAATGAAGAATGGCCAGAATAAAATGATAGTCTGGAAAAGAAAAGATCAGACATCATCAGTTTTCTTTTACAACATTCAGTCTGCAGTGATACTAATCTATATTATATAAGTGAACTGGTAACATGTAAACATTTCCCTACTGCTCTTCAAGGAGGCTCCCAAGGCACAACACACAGATTTTGACAAACCATACAGACTTCACTACTCAACAGTTATCCTTTTCCAGATTGAAGTTGATTTATACATCAGGCAGTAAGAACCAGATTTTTGACTGAAGTTTGAACAGCGAGGGAACACATCTTTAGAGACAGTAATCAAGTGTCCTTTAATAGTTCATCTCGACAAATATCAGAATACTTTTAATATAATTACTTCTTAAAATTCCTCATCTTCTAGTATATGTATGAATAAAAATGACATTAATCACCCCAAAATAATTACTTACATTTAGTCACCATCAAGAGGCAGTAGTTAACAACTCATATCTAGTAGTTTATATTACATTTGTACATCTTTGTGAAATGTATGATTTACACAGACCCCGACCATTTATCATTGAAGGGCAGGGTGAAAGATAGGAATGCAATTTATTAGTCAGCCAACTGCAAAAGATAATACCTTATCTAATATTTGTAGAGATGATTCGTATCTCATGTAAAGTGTCAACACTGCCTTCAGCTCCCAAAGGCTTTTATCAGGTCCAGGCTGAAGGGACTTGACAGATGACACTGACAGTCCAGGATTCTTTTGGCCAGGACCTCCCTCACACAGCTGGTTTTGTAAGGAGACACAGCTCTAAAACAAATGCCACCCACCTCTTTGAGAAGGCAAAATGGAAAGACATTTCTAATTTAGTCATAATCAGGGAGATGAAAGAACTGTACTTAGCACTACTTTTTTCCATTTCATGCATAGAGCCTTGTAACAGTGCTGTTTCACAGGTCACCAGCCAGGTCTCAGCCAGCCTTCTGTGCAATCTAACCAGCACACTCATCCCTCAGCAGTCTAGCATACAAAAACACGGCCAACTTAATAAAGTTTCATAGCTCTGCAGACTGACCTCCACCACACCGAGCAGGTCCCTTGTTTTGGTGCCTCTACCAGGCAGAGAACCTGAGGCCAGGGAAATTCCTGGTCAAGGGAAACATTTCCACTCTTTGGACTAGGAGTAATGAAGGCAGCTCTGACGTGCAGCAAGATAATGAGGTTAAAGACACACTACCCAAATACCACAAAGAAAGCAATGAAACTGTCTTGTGCACAAGTGAAACTGCAAAACTTCCTGAATTACTTCACACGTACGTATAACATTTAGAAACTGCATCAGAAAAAGCCTACATTCCAGAGATTTCGGAGTTTTTGATTTATGGTCATTTAAAATACTGTCAGTAGCTTTTGGTTTCAGAGATGTTAAATAAGCAATCTGAAATAAGATGACTCTTGTTTCACCAACTGATATTTTCCAATTAACTTCTTAAAAAGTTTTAAGTTTTTTCTTAAAAAGAAAATATTTAACTATGTACTAGCTTCAGATGTTTAAAGTTCAAAATGTTCAGATGTTGAGATGTTTAAAGTTCAAAACCATTTAGATTACCATTACCACTAGCAAAACCCTTAGCTAGATACGTCTTTTCCACTCTTGTACTCTAACACTTAAAGTTTCTGGGCAAGAGTCCACTAGGAAAACCAATGCAACAAGAATTTTGAAGAGCCCTGTCCTTCAAACATCTCATCTGAGAACGGAAAGCATGCTGTTCTACAGAAGATACAGAATAAGGAATTCTTGGCTCCTATGACAATATTTTATCCAATAGCTCTGGGGCTATTACTGTTGGCCGTAAGATGACATTTCCTACAATTACTGAAAGCAACCTGTTGCCAACTGAAGGAATTTAGAAGACTAGTAAGTGATAAAAGGAAAAAATACCATTCTTTAAGTTTGTCTTGGAATTCCTATATTCTTTTAAAAGTGTTCTTGACTACTGGCCTTTTTCATTTCAGGAATGAATTAGCCTAAGGTACATCAGGAATGCCTTGTCCCAGGTTGAAGACTACAAATTTTGAATGCATTTTTATCAGGCATAGATAAGTACGCTGTATATGACTGAAAATACTGTGCTTAGCACATGAAGTATTGCCAGAAATACAACTGGGACAAAGTACTGATCCAACTTGCACATTGTGCAATCCCAGTGAAATTTCTTTGGCAATACAGCTGTCTCTAGACTTCTTTAAAAAACAGACATTAAAAAAAAAAAGTCTTAAAATGCTTTCAAAACACTAAGATTAACAATGAAAAATTTCCCAACCATTCATCAGCACATAAATAATGTCTTCCCAAAGCCAGGAGAATGTCATACCTATCAGCCAAGCTCTTGCACAGCCCAGGCTTCTTTCTGATCCTACTGCAAGTGCTGGTTTGCCATGAACCAGCAGTAAAATGGTCCACACAATTCTCCAAATCCCTACCTTTCACCTGTGAAAGAAAGGCTAACTTGTCCCAATAGGAATTCACACATCAGATTCCAAAATACACTTTTCAAAATAGTCTTGGAACAATATCCAGTGAAACTGAAGTATCATGAAATACAGCTGGCAAGTGCAGTCTTGATCTGATTGTTTCCAAAACAGCCAATTCTGACATTAAAAAAATCAGTTTTTCAGAGGTCCGTGTCTTTCACTCCATCAATACCTACCTCACAGATCTCCTTCTGTGTCAGGAACAGGCCTTCATTTTAACAGGAAAAGAGCATAAGCTTTAATTACTTCCACTTGGACATTATATTATTCCCAAGTCAGAAGAATGCTTTAAGTAGTAACATAAAACCTTAAAAACATAAAACCTTCAGGTCTCAGTTGAGGTCTAATATATACTCGTAGTTTCCAGTGTACACAGTAGAGCTTGACATCATAATACCTTCAAACAAGGTAATTTAAGGGCTGTTTTGCTTTCTTGAAACTTAGTTTTGTCATGAGTTTCACATGGTTTCCAATAAAGACAAAAGAAAAGACACAACAGTTCTTGAAAAGGTTGTCATAAGATTGACTAGAATTTATCACTATGGTTTATTACTGAATGTCTGCATTTTTAAAGAATACCTGGAAAAATAATCAAAGTACAAATAATTCCTACAGGAAGCATATCAGCTGAATGACTTTGTTATTTTAGTCAGAATTTCTGTAAAATAAGCAAGACTAAGAGAGATTGCCTTGGAGGACTTGACACTGACAACCTTCTATTACTTTCCATGCACAAGGCCAGCTTAGCCTAGGGAGCAGAGACAGCCTGACAGGTTATGTTTCTTCAATTAGGAGAAAAATGGAACATAGTATAC
>JAOTQP010001179.1:16940095-16950113 GCA_026413545.1 Cichladusa arquata
TCTGGGGTGAGGAAGTAGGCAAGAGATTAAAGAAACTCAGATCAACCTCATGCTACTGGAGGGAGTTTGGAAACATATATAAAAGATACTGCTCTCTGTAGAAAAGGATACAGGCTGAAATTCTTTTCCTATGAATAGTCAAGGGAAAGACTCAACACCTTTTAAAACAGGAAGTTCTTGGAATACAAAAAACTATTAAGAGGAAGAAGATATTAAAATAATAAGAAAGCATATACACTTTTGATAACTAGAGGTAAGTAGTGTACAAGAAAAAATAAGTGTACTATTTACTTGCAGTAGCTGAGGTAAGTGGTTAGCCCACAACTTGCCTCCTAGCCACTTTAAAGAACTTTATCTTACTTTTCCAAACTAAGGAATGTGAAGTATTTCTAATACCAGCACACTGATTGTTCTGATAATGCCAGAAGCTGTGATAGGCTTCAGTAAACAGGATACATGTATTTAAAAGCATGAACAACATTCTAATCTTTTCTACTATTTTACTTGCAACTTTTTGCTACGTACATTTTCATTTGTCCTCTGATCTATGGCCTGACCAGCAGAGAAGCCAGATCAGCAATTAAGCAAGTTCCTCAACACTTTTTGTTAGGCCAGGCAAGGGTGATGGAGGCAGGAAGCAAAGGAAACTTGCCTCTGAGCTCAGTCTCAACACAAGCACCCAATTTATAGTCCAGTCATTTACTAAGACAAGACTACATCATATTCCAGTTTCTCTGCACTCAGCAGTATACTACATGGGAGCACTGGTACAGTTATCTACAGTCCAAATTAATTAGAATAGGTGAAAACACTTGTTTAAAAACATTAACATGGACAAGTGTGTTCTCCCTTATATCTACACTGAAATTTTAAAAATTGACTTCTACAAACACTAAATGCATGTTACTCTAAAACCCATGCAATTGTCTCTCCTGTGAGCACTTAGAGAACTGCAAATACAAATTTTAAAATGCAGAAACAAGACAGCAATATATCCTATCCTGCTCTTACTTACTCTCCTACTTAGAGAAACATACACCAGACAAGTGAGCCAACCGCAGGTCACAAGCAATGACTAGTGCCCTGGGCTCTGCTCTGGTCAGGGGTAAGAGAAGGCTGCAGCTGGATGGACACACACCTGGAAGTCATCAGCAGTTCACCCAGTGCAGCAGAGGCCAACTGCCCCATTACTGACAGACCTGAAAACATTAAAGACCCCCAACTAACAGCTAAAAGACACCATGGGGGCAGAGGCAGAGGGCAAATGGAACAGGAGAGGTCAGCAGTTCTTTGCATTGCAGCGCTGCTCAAGGGGTAGAGAAGAATCCAACTGGCTGCAGCCAGAATAAACAAGGGTGACTTCTCCCACTATAACCCCTCCTGTGTAGGGGAAATTAAATATTTCATCACTGTGTGCATTATGTACTCAGCATCAAATTCAGTTAAAGGCTTTGATGGTACTGTATAGAGAATTAAAAACAATGTACATGCCCCCAAAGACGGAGATTTCTGCACACAATCTACCTAAATCATGGTGTTTACAGACCAGGAGAGCAACACAGAAGAAATGGAACTGTCAAAGTCAGCTGGTCGGCAAGACAAGGAGGGATTTGCTTTTAATGTAGGTGACACCAACTCTGAATGTCATTTAAGATTACTTCTCTTTTTAACTCCAGAAGTTGTAACTATTTTCCCATTTTAATCTTTGTTTTGTGGGAGTGCACAATAGGAAGCTTTCAGAGTATTTCACCTATAACTACACACCCTAACTTGAAATACCATTCAGTCTCTAGAAATATAATAGGCAATTAGTTGTCAGGAACATAAATGCTCGTTTTCCAATGAGTCCTACAAGCATAGCAGTACTTTATTTAAACAGTCTTTAACAAAGTCAGCAGTGCTACAGAGGCACTCAGAATTTCCATGACATTGTATACCCTATCATACACCACAATGTCACTTTACACTGTACACACTGCTGCATGCCACCATGTTTAAGAGAACAGAACTTCTTTTGCATGTTAGACTGAAGTCTGTAGTGTCTAATGGTACATTGTAAGAACATAGACTCCATAGAAAGCTCAATCTAAACAGATTTTAGAAGGGAAAGCAACCATAACCCATATATTCTTGAGCTATCAGAGAAGTTTTGTTTTGTACTGATTCAGAAGACTGCCCAAAAAGTCCATTACATCAGAATCTGGAAAGAATATTTATACAACATTGCTCTTGACACTTGAGTACAATGAATAATGCCACAGCACAGAAAGTCTTACAGTACATATAATAGACCTGCTTTCCATACGATTTCCAAATGCTGCTTTCCATTTGTAGTAGAAGTTACCAGCATTAGATTTGTGATCTCAGTTTCTATGCATTAATGATTGTGTTGATGATTAGACTCGTATGTTTAAAGAAGAGATGGGAAGACCGAAAAGAATCTGCAAGCAAAAATAGCAACCTGACTTTCTTCCATTCCCAGGATCTCCACTAGTGCTAGACCCAGCCATCACACTGGCTTGCAGTATTTTAACTGAACACTAGTACTGCAACATAAAATTGAAGCCTTGTGTGTGGGGGGAGGGGAATACACACTCCAGGGGAACTCCTTTGGAGGTCATTCTTCCCCAAATTTGTCTCAAACTGTGACAGCCTCAAAGCAAGGCAGACAAATTTTGATATATTTTCCTTACCATCCCAGCACTCCAGTTTCAGAAAATATTGCACCTATTGCTTAGTTTCAGTGGCTTAGTAATCTAAGACTTTTCATCAATAACAGAACAAAGTTAAATGGACAAAAATGCACTAATACTAACTCAAGGTTAAAATGTCACCATATTCTTAAGAGAGACAGAAGCCACCTGAGATGCTGAAATTTGGTGCATAATTCCTTCTATACTAAGGCAAAAACTGAACATAGTTCCTGTTTGATACAGTTTTTTCCTTTCCTAGGAGTGAGATCACAAAAAATTGTGACCCTTCTTCCATGGCTAAGTAACAAACTGAAGATACCTTATGAGATCCAAGGAAACCCCATATAGCTCCTCTGAAACCTGCATATTTAGCAGAGGCAGACAAAGCAGAGGAGGTACTAAAATCAAGGCTGTGTATAGAAAATCCATTGTTTCCTCGGCAGCATCATGGAAATAAGGGTGTACTGATAGCTCATCCAATCCTTTGGTTTCATTTAGCAGTTGATAGATATTCCAAGATGGGTGTCCTGATCTGACATGCCTGTATTTTTAATTTAAAATTTAAGAAATCCTTCATTTTCCTGTTCCAAATATCAAGACACCACACTAAAGAGAGATGCTAACTGAGTTGAAGTACAGTGCAAGTAAAAGCAAAGTGCCTTCCCAAACTTCTGACTCAGACTGCTTCTTGGTCACAGCTTTTTAAAGATCAATCAGTAAAGTCTGCAACAGAGCAAAACTAGCCTATTCTTGTACTGGCCACTTCCTCTAACTAAATACGGTAACAGAAGGGGTTTGATAGGTGCACTATAAAGTTTCAACATTATCTTTCTATATCATAATTTGCTGAAGAAGCTTATTTGGGTGAATTTTTGGCTTCCATACAAACAAGTAGTCTTGATTTTAACAGCTGTATCTGACTGTATGGGAAGGATTAATGCACCAGAGAACCTGGCAAAAGTAGAGCCAAAAATACGATGCAGGTTTATCAACAGGCAGTTTTGATTCTGTACCTTTGAGATCAGCCTCATAACTAGAAAAATGAAAATCCCTCCCAGAAAGTAGCTCAAGTCATTAGTAGTCAATTCTTAAACAAGAAGAGAGAGGCATCAGATCCTTAATGTAAGGACAATTTTTTTAGTTTTAAAATTGCAGGACTGAACTATTCTGGCTGGTAAATTGCTTATACATCTACTCACAGACAGGACTGAGAAATTTACTGTCACAGCTGAAGTGAGTATCTGTTTTAGTGGAAGGCATCCCTATCTGCAACAGAGGAGCTGGAACTACATGGTCTTTAAGGTCCCTCCCAACACATTCTAGGATTCTATGACTTGTGTTTCCTGATGAAGTGGCAATAAAACAGATTTTAAAAAACCAACCAAAACAGTTGCAGAAAGTATCCTAAAGAAATCTTGCTTCTTCAAAATAGCTTTAAATGGTTTTAATTCTTGTCATAAAACTAGCTGTCTGCTAATCATCCATTATCTGAATTTCTAGTGCCTGTAGATTTTCAAGTTTTCAATCGACTGTTTTACCTGAATAAAATCTAGGAATTACGAGCTTCTTTTGCAGGACAGGGAACAAGGAGGAAAAGCACACCCAACCAAACCAAACAGATATAGCAATAAATCAAGCTCATTTTAAAGCCATATTTCTGTGGGTGGAATATCCTGCCAATAGGTTTCTGTGCAATTCTGTTCAGCACTTTTTTCCTCCATCCAAGGTGAGTTTGTTTTAATTATGCTGGGCTAATTCTGGAAAGAGGATTATCAATTGTTGGGTATAGTAAATCCAAGTCAGTTGGCACACTATAATGCCCAAGTTCTCTTCTCATTGGGTACATTCATGAGTCGGGTCACCTGTTTGTGATACCTGCCTCGTGCTGCTGCAACATAGTCACAGGTAGAGGATTATCACATCTTTATCTCCTAATCAGCATCTGGTCAGCAACAGTGCTCCTACATAAAACTACGCAGTAGCAGGCAACCAGTAATCAGCTCTTTATTTCCCCCCACTAGGTCTGTGATTTTGCAGCCTTCAGACCAAGCTGCTTTCAGTCACTATCAGTTCATACCGCCTAACTCTTGAAAACCAGGAGGCATGTTGCATCAGCTCTCTACAGCATAAACAAGCACTCAGGCAGTATAGAGGGGAGCAGAAATTCTTCAGCTATGAGAGATAAGCTATTTAATAATTTAATTTTAGTGGGATACTTAATTTTCTACAGAAAATGTCAGAATCCCCTTCTCCTCCCATGCCCTTATGCAAAGGTCACCACCCCTATGTAAGAAAGCTGGAAGAGCCCTAATGACTGTTTAAGGCTAAGGAAAAAAAAATCACCAGGACTCACACAGCTGGTAAGGAACCCAAGAGCTGATAAGCATCTTGTTCTACTATGCCAAGAGAAAATAATATAGACCCAAGTTCATGATTTGGCTCTTGGGAAGGCACTGGAAGGTGAGCTAGAATTCATTTACCCATTGCTGTAAAAAAGTAAGTGCAAGAACTCCTGGTTTTGAGTCAGAAGTCAGTACAAGATACATAACAGAAAAAGCTGGCAGAACAAGAACCAGACTCCTGACTTTGAATAGTCTTCATTAACTAACTGAACTCTTATCTAAAGTTTTGCTGCAGGTTTCTGATCTAGAGGTAGCGAGCCTCTGGTAGAGCATCTTTCTTTATGTTGTGGAAAATATAAAGTTGCAAAAAAGAAAGCATAGTAGGAGGAGAAAGATTTTCCCAGTTTCAGGTAACAAGCATGCTTCCAATTAACTGAGAGTGTCAACTTAGTAAGTACCAGGTCATAGTACCTGGTGGATAGTGTCACTGAAGAAAAACTGCTCTTCACATGTACCTGTTACAGCTTTACATCATATTAATGCACTAGAAAAAGTATTTAGCAGCCACATGATGTGGAAAATAAGGACGGTGACACATATGTCAGTGAGTCATAAATAATAGCGGAGGAGGTTTTATTTGAACTAGGGCAATCAGGAAGTGCTAACCCACACAGAAGGAGCCTTCCCTGACTGAGCAGCAATACCTTAATTGTCACCAAGACTGCAGCCTTCAGCGACAGCACGAGTAAACACTCCCCAGAGAAGAACAGCACTGAAAGCAAAACACTGTGCAGGGTGGTCCAGCCATCTCACCTCCACAGCTCACACCCTGCAAAAGCAAACTCACCTTGTCCCATACACGCACATCTGCTGTTCAGCATGTTGTCATGTATCACAAAACATTCCAGCAGTCTTTAAGCAGCAAGCTGAAAGTGATGTGAGTGCTTACTATTTCTGGGTTCAGTTCACATGTCCTTCTGTTTGGAAGGACTGGAAGTCCTTCCCTTACTCAGAAGCAGTTTCATGAAAAAAATAATAATAATTATGATAATGCATAAAGAAGACTGCCATAGTTTCACCTTCCCCACAGTCACAGGGTAGGACACAGAGCGGAAAAAAGGATTAAATCCCTACACAAATATAACCATATACCACAGCAGTTTTAAATTTAACTTACTCTTTACTATTTCCAATATATTGCAGAAAAGTGAATCAGAGCAGTAAGGTTGAATTCCTTAGAAGGCTTCAGTTTTTCTAATCTTGGGTTGGACATATTCTTGCATTGCACCAGCAATCACATATTGACAAGTACACTCCCCGGTTACTTAAAAACAGCTTGTCAGTAATTGCATAGTCAGGCAAGGGACTAAAGAAATATAGTTGCATTATACTGCACCCCTGCACCAAGTTAGCCATGAATTTCAACACGTACAGACCAGATGAAAAGTCCTCCCAGAGTTGTGACAGAAAGTGCTCCAGTCACCTCTGCAGAGCTTTCTTTAATCTGATTTTGTCTTTGTGAGAGTCTGATCTAAAGACAAATGTATTTAGCAGTTCTTCCACTGATTGCAGGAGTATTGCCATGTATTTCCCAACTTTGTTCTTTAAGTGTTGTTTACCTGCCTTAATGAAAAAGGAACCTGATTTGCAATCAAACAATAGAACTGTAAGAGTGGCAGAGAGTACATACATGTATATGTGTGTGTGTATATATATATGTAGGGCCTAATGAAAACACCACTTGGAAACTAACTAGTTAAGGTAGTCTAATAAGCTGTCATTTTTTGTGTGAGAGTTTGGAAGTGCAATAAACCATAAGAACCAAGCCTCCGTATCTATCTGTGAAAAATGGTTTTACTACTGTCTAGAATGCCAATATCTGCCATGCTATATAAAATGTCTACCAGAAAACCTAGAAGAGACAAGTAACAGAAGTATGAGGGTGAAAGAAATCCTGTAGTCCAGGCCACTCATGCTTTCCAGTGCCAGAAGCAGCTGAGCACTGTCCACTGGAACAAGGGGAGTAAGGGAGGTGCTGTGCTGCCTGCAGCACTGCAGAGCTGCATGCGGACATGCAGCACACACACACCCAGCACTGCAGATCAGCACGGAGTGCAGATACAGCCTCCTCACACTGTTTGAGGACAGGTACTGCAGAAACCTGCAGTTTTTGTTTTTGTTTTTTTTAGATTGCAGAATGTAAAGCTACTTCAATGCTGAAACACCAGTGTTATTTTTAGAAGGAGAGAATTATCGTGCCGATAAGAAGGAGGGAGTTATTTTCTCAGGGCACCATAGACTGCTTTCCCTGAATTCTCTCTCCTTTCATGGGTAAAAAGGTAGATGAGGGAGAGGTCTTTCTTAAGGACAATTAAAAGAAACTTAGACTCAAGTTTCAGGCAACCAAATTCAGCTAGTAATTTAATGGGGGGATATATTTTTACCTCCTACTTTTTTCCCCTCTCCCCACCTGCTCTTCTTTGATGTCTTTCTTATTCTCTTACCTCAGCCCCATCTTAAGCATACCACACCTTTCAATAAATCCATCTAAATCACAGACACACCAAAATCACAGGATAGCTCTTTCCCCTCCGCCCCTCCCCTTTCTTCTGGAAAACTTATGCTGGGAAAGTTGAAACCACACAAAAATGGCTTGACTAAACCAGAAGCAAGTAAGTCAGACACAGCCAGAATCGCCTGCTTCCCCTGCGGTGAGTTCACAGGTGTGTCAGAGCAGTACAACTTCAAGTGGTATGCTTGGATATCACTTGGGCTTCAAGTTCAACATTACTGAGACAATCAAATTAATTTTTCTTCCCCATCTCCACTTACTCTGGAGAAGATATAAACAGGAAAAAGAGGAGAAAAAAAGAAAAGCTCTGTATCAAGTAACAAGAGTTACCTTGGGGAGGCTGAGAATGCTTCTGGTACCCCTTTTTGTGGGAGCATGGGCAACCACACCAAGATCAAGGGTTCAGTCCTTAACTGAAAGTCTTCCTAAACCTTCAGCTCTGTTGGAGGCCTCACGGTCCCTGCAGGGAGATACTAGGTATCGTTTATTCATGGAGGCAGGTCACTTTATCTAGGCAGTTACCTCTGTCATTTGAGCAGATACCAAAGTGCACAGGCAGGGCGAAGGGCAGGAGAAAAGTCAGAGTTAAAGTCCACAAACAACAGGTACTATTCTTTTTACAGCAAAAAAATTAAACAGCCCATTAGACACAGGTAAGACCTAAGTTCTTCTAAGGGCCTGTCTCAGCCACATGAGAGTCAGGCAGAAGGGGAAGACAACTTGGTCCTACATCCAGTATCTTCCCCACTCTGCAAGTATCTTTTTGTTTCAGCTAGAGTTTCACTGAAACCTGTAACTCAGTACGTTTAAAGCTGAAGGAGTCAGGGAACTTCATATTATGCACTGCCTGCATTTTTCAGACTGTCAGGAAGTAAACAAGACCAAGGTAAAATAAAAAGTTTGGCAATCCTGCAGCACACTGAGGCACCAAATAAGTGCATCTGAGATCCAAATTCTACACAGGGTGAGGGGGAGAGAAGGGAAAGGTGTGTGAACTGATATTGCACTGCAAAGCAAGGTCAAGAACCTGCCTTCCCAGCTAAAGACTTGGGACAGCAGTAGGGGGAAACCCTAATCCTTTCAGGTTATATGCTTCTGCAGTCGTACTTTCAATATATTTTCCTTTTCTTGATTACTCAAGATTACTTACAATATGCCCATATGCTTCATACAACGTAGTGCAAAATTGTTGTCTAATTATAAAGATTTTGTAACGACAATTATCCAGACAGACAAAGCTGCTTTACTCACCACAAAGACAGCATCAAAGTTTAGTCCTCACAATAGCACAGTTTGATAAAACTTCTGATCTGAATAAAGATAGCTCCCAGTGGATCACATGGATCCACTATCATTTTGCAAAAGCTCTCTTTCCTGTAACATTACCTAAGAGCAATGCAGCATTCATTGTAAATCTGCTTTTTAATGGCGTTTAGCTACCATCACTATTTGAAGCATCCAACAAGAAAAAAACATTCTTCATTATGTTTATAGTGATGCTACAAACATCAGCCAAAAAATTCAACCAAGCAGGAATTCACGAACTAGGCCTGAATGCTACTCACTGAACATGACAAGAAAGTGCTTAGACTACTGAAGTACTGACGTTATTTACTTAAGAAGCAAACAGCCAAAATTAGCACTTCCTAAGACTGACCTCCAGAGAGTAAGTACACCTCCAGAGAGTAAAGATAATTCCCAGGCTCCCAACACTGAGAGGATTCCTTACGAAGCTGAACTTCCCGGCTTTGATCGGTAACTGACATCACTGCTCTCTACACTGTCTCATTACATAAAAGGAGAGAGTTAATGCAAATTGGCAGGACATGAAGTAGTTTCAATAAAGACTGAAACGGAATAAAGCAACGCTGGGAACGCGCTGATATTTGGGCTGGCCAGGACAAGCATTGCGGCGCTGTGGCAGTGTGCTGTGACTGTGCTGGTTCAACCCCTGCCCATCACCGCGGCACCGCTCCTGCCCCGACACCCGTCTGTCCATTCCTGCCGCACACGGAGACACCGCACTCCAAGGAAGGTCCCATCTCGCTCCCAGCCTACAGCTACGGCGGCGGTTCGGTGCCGAGACCGCGCTCCACTGAGCCTCGCAGCGAAGCCCTGCCCTGCTGCGAGCACCGCCGTCCTCTGCAGGACGCTGGATGGATGAGGCGTGTTTCCGTGATGACGGCCCCTTCCAGGACAGCTTCCCGACCCACTCGGCATAACAACCGCATCCCAGGCTGCAGGTATCTACCACACATCTACCTCTCCAGCACTGGCTTTTGCCACAACCGGTTTTCATCCGACAGAGGAGGTTAGGGAAGGAAGAGTAAGGACATCAGAGAGAAGAGGGAGTTCCAGATGTCAGCGGATAAGCTGCAGCAGCTCCCTCCCCCCGGGGCTTTCCCTCCCCT
>JAOTQP010001179.1:16981298-16996611 GCA_026413545.1 Cichladusa arquata
ACTTATTCACTTATTTCACATCTTAACCTGATTCAGCTTCTCTGGCAGACAAAACTTTCCTAGTCTCATGACCCTGAGTGCTGCACTAAATAGAGTAAATGGCAGAAGGCTTTAGCCATCTCATTTTCATTCTTTTATATTCCTTGGTAAATATAAATTTATTTATTCTTGAGTACCTAGGCTGACGCAGCTTTTATTTTTTCTTTTCATAGGTGCACTATTTTGGAGGTCTCCTAACATCCTGTATTATACTAACTCACTTAGGATTGTATCTGTGGTTTTGCCACCATTTGATGAAGGGTTTTTTTACATGCTACCTAGAGTGGGAATTAGAAATATGCTTCCTAAGCAACCCTTTTCATAGATAAAGTAAATTAAAGTTAAAAAAAGAGAAATGAGGGATAATTCGCTAGCTCACCCCAAGAATCCAGATATTAGAGCCTTGCCATAACTGTTTTTTACTCACATTCTAGTGCCCTGAGCAGGTCCTCGCAGCGTTGCCATATTCATGCTAGTTTTGCTGATATGAAACAAGCAGAGCTTTTCTGAAGTGTTTTAGACCTAACATCTCAGTGTCTTCTTGGTATTCCCCAACTTCGCCTTTCAGTGTTCTGTTTAAAAAAACCCTGTGCATTTCTAACCTCATTTCTTATTGTGTACATTTACACATATACATGATTCTGACCTCATAATACCTTGAAGCAGATAAGCTTTTCCTGATGCTGCCAAGTACATTAGTTTACAAGCTGTGCCCTACAGATGGCTGGCAATCAGTAAATTCCAAAGAAGTGGCCAGCGCATTGTCTACTAAACCCTATTAATTATTATTAATTGGTTAAAAATAAATGATAAAGATTGGTGAGAATTGGCTGTGATCTGCATCTGTGGATATCAATGTATTTGTTGAGAACACGCCAAAAATACAAGAGACCAAGCAGCTTCCCCAAGATACAGAAAAGAAGAAAACAAAAGTCATAGGATGCCTCTGAAAGAGTTAAGATTAAAATCCAATCCCTAGATTAGTCTGACATTTCACCTCAAAAGTAATTAATTTCTTCATGACTAGGTTGTTTGTCACAGTGTTCTTATGAGGATTTTGGTAACATTTTAACTACTCTGATGATGTATGTTGATCTACACCTGAAAGACAACTATGTGCAGTGAGTGTCACTCACTTACACATCCTCCATATAGTTTGGTAAGTTACAGTCATTGAATTTTTCCACTGTATTCTGTTGTTTTAATATCCATTGATTATGTTTGATGAATTACATTTTGCAAAAGACAGAAAGACCACCTCGAAAAAGGCTGCATATGCAAGAAACTCTCTTTTTACTAAAATACCAACTAAAGTCAGTGGCCCTATAGAAAGAAATAGAAGTGTATATATTTCTAGCCTTTATATAGGAAAGAACCATTTATCTTTCCCCTGCAACTATGTATGTATAAACACTATGTATGTTTCACTCTAGTTTGACCAAAGGGATCTATTTAAAAGGACCTCAGTAACCCCACTTTCTGGGGCAGGCTGTAACAGCACTAGGACAGAAAGAGTGTTGCACTTTGAAACAACCTAAAGTTCACTAATCAGTCTCTATCTGTCCTCACTGTACATAGAAGCAAGACATTTTCTCTGGACTTACTGTTCATCTTTTCCTTTAAGACATGACTGTTATTAGAGTTTTTAAAAGAAAACAACATATCTGCTAAAGGCGTGAAGGAATGAATCTCAGTGTTTTCAGTGTCAGGTTTTCTTGCCTTTTGCACCAGGGGCAAATCATCCTACACTAAGCATGCAGAGTGGAGTGCATATATAAGTGCAAGCTAAAGTTGTGTGCAGGCCAGGGAGGTCACAGCATCCTTCACTGCTGAAGAAAGAAAGCTGTTCAAATTGATTCTGTCAAAGAATGAAGCCTGCCAAGGCATAAAGAGGCACATAGCCAAATGTTTTGTTATGATAATGAAGGTGGCAGGTAAACAGTTTTTCTGATATTTGTTCTCAACCCTGCTCTATTTTCACCTCTTGTTTTGGGATCAAGGAAACAGCTAAACATGAGAAAGCACCTGAGTCTGAACAGAAAACTCTGCTAAATGATTAAACTTGCCTATGCTCTTAAATAATCCATGTGTAAGGAATTTAGAGATGTGCTGTAAGCAGGGAAGCATACAACGCTATCCTTTATTTTCCTTGTACCTTATTCAAGCTGGCAACATAACTCCTCCTGGCTTTGATAAGGAGCAAGCATGTGAGATCTCCTGTCTATAGGTCTTCTGTTCATTGTCTTGAGCTTAGACTTCTCAGCTGAATTTCAAGTCTGTCCTAAGTCCTCTAGGAAGTGGCTTGAGACTGCTTTTGGTGCTAATGAAAATAAACCTGTGCATTTTCTCTTCAATTTTACTAAATAATGGCGGCGTTGTACAGAAAACTCAGCATGTTTTGTTGAAAGTGATGCTTGTTTAGTATATCCATTTAACTTTCAAGAAAAGAACTTTGTCAAATTCCATTTTACTTTATTGGAAACAGAATATCATAGCATTAGTGAGGTTTATTTGTTTCTCATCCATGTACATAGTGTTTAATTACAGTGGGAACACAGCATTCCTAGGGATTGCTTCCAGCATAATTTCCAAAGCATGATATTCTTCATATTTTACAAATGCCTCCAATAGGGTCAGGAGTGAACTGACATATTATTACCTTGGAAAGTGGATTACAGTGCATTCCATACTTAATTTTTAAGTCAGCAAGTTATATTTAAGAAACAGAAACACTACAGGCTTATTCAAAAAGTTCAGGAGGACCAAGCATCTATATTTCCCTCACAGTCGGCAGAAATACAGATATTCCTTTAAGGTGCCATTTTTATTATGAACATAATGTGGATTGTGCTTAGAAGAATTTGTCTGTTTGCTTACTACAGAAGGAGTAAATTTGGGAAGTAATGGCAAAGTCTTAGCAACTGCATGGAGTTTGATGTTTCTTTGCACTAGGGCAGGCTCATTGGGGTTTTGGCAGGAGAAAGGATCACTATCAGTAGTCCAGGGAGACTGGCTCACTAGGCTAAAGTTAGTCTCTCCAAAATTTAAATTATTAAATTATTTAAATTTAAATTATTACCTCTCTAATCCTCTTGGAGAAATCAGTCCTTTCCCATGCCTTTGCTATGCCTTTTGAATCCTATAGACATACTCCTGTCCCCGAAATAAGATTAGATTCAATTCTGTGTTCAGTATCCTGTAATTCTGCCTATGATGCTGCAAGTAAAAAAATAAGTTTACGGCACAGTGAAGGTGTTGGGTTTTTTAATTTATTTTTTTTTTTCCAGAAATGTTAAGGAAACTGCTGCATGAGTAATGCATATAACCTCAGTAATTTTGAGGAGGACTGAAATTTCTTTGGGTAAAGTCTGTACTTAAAACTATCCACAGGAAACACATTGTTACTCAGGAAGGCTACACAATGTACATGGTCTAGCAGGACTATTATTTGAATCCAGGTCTCCTGATTTCTCACCGAATCATACTGTTTCTGAAGTGTTAGGCACTAAAGTACATGGGGATGAGTTGGAAGCATCATAGGACTCAGGGAAGCAAATGGATGAAAGCTTAAACCTCTTTTTTGTAAATCTTAAGCTGGTTGAAGAAGCTATGTGAAAGGCTTCCTAGGAGATAAAATCAGGGAAGAATATGATATTCCTCCTTGCTACAAGGGGTAACTTCTGCTTTCAGCTGCAGCACAACAGAGGGGAGCCAGAAGGGCTGTCGAACAGGCTGCTGTAGCAACACACAGTTGTCACACATCTAGCACCCACAGCCACTGCAGTCTTTGGTCTGATAGACCTCATTGACCTCTTGTTGCAAACTCTAGGCAACATCAGCATGCCCTGTGTTATACTGCTTTATAGCGACTTGTGAGTAGACTCGTTTAATCAATATTTTATTGCCTTTTTCTTGTGTTCTAAGCAAAATATCCCCTAATAGTTATACAATATGGGACAGTAATGAAAGTTTCTGTCTTTTCTAAAGAAATAATAAAGCTGAAAGATTAGTAGTGTGTATGATTGACAATATTCAGGTTTTTATTCTAAAGCTTCTTTGTTGCATACCTGTGGAAAAAGTGAATAAATATTAAGGGCAATGCAAACACTCAGGTTAGTCGTGTGTAGGTATCCAATACCGCATTTAATGAAGAAGGTAATTCTGAAATCGAATTCTGAAATCAAATATTCCCTGCTGTGTAATTTATGAAATATAAATCTGAATTTTCTATTAAAAACTTGCTACTTTCAATGTCTTTTACAGAACTTTTTGTCTCCACTCCTGTATGCCTCTTCAGTAGCCCAGAGAAGCTGGCATAATGTTTTTAATGCTATGAGATAGCAGAATTATCTAAAACAATTATACAGTAATTAAAATTTTGGTGAGAGTGTGGGTTAGTGCACAGCTGTCACCCTGGTTCTGTTGTCCTTTCTGATTGTCCAAATGTGTTCGGAGATGCCTAAAGTAGAAAGCTTTTACATGAGCTTCTTTTCTGTAAGCCTTTATGTTAGGTTATTGTGTCTGTCTGTCTCAAATCAACATGCAAAAGTGTTGTTCTTAGAATAATCATATTAAAAAAAATTCCACAGACTCTCAAAATATTGACAGTTTTTCTTAAAAACTCATCTGAAACACTCCAAGTTCTTTATTTTTGCCATTTGTTTTTGAGCAACCTCGGAAGAACTTTGGTCAGGTTTTCAACACAAATCTCTGCAATTTTCATGAAAGCCCAAGGTGTACTTTGTAAATGGAATCCATGATCTTTGAAGTGCCTAGAGCAAAAAAAAGTTTCTCTTTAACTGTATTCAGTAATCTATGCCTATTCAGGTGTTTTATATGGATTAAAAACTGTATTTTAAGGGCTCAGATTTCCAAATGTTGATGTCATCCAGCAGGACCTTGACACAGTTGGGAGATGAGCCACTGCAAACCTCAGCAAGGCCAAGTGCCAGGTCCTGCACCTGTGCTGGGGCCATCCCAGACACACCCACAGGCTGGGCACAGAAGTGATTGAGAGCAGCCCTGTGGGGAAGGACTTGGGGGTGGTGGCTGATGGAAAACTCACCCTGAGCCAGCAGTGAGTGCTCCCAGCCCAGAAAGCCAAGGGAATCCTGGGCTGCATCCAAAGCAGCATTGGCCAGCAGATTGAGGGAGGGGACTGTGCTGCTCTGCTCTGCTGAGATCCCACCAGGAGCACTACATCCAACTTCGGGGTCCTCAACATAGGCAAGACATAGAACTACTGCAGCAAGTCCAGAGGAGGGTCATGAAGTTAAGAGGTCTGAAATATCTGGCCTAAACAGACTGGCTAAGAAAATTGGGGCAGTTCAGCCTGGACAAGTGGAAGTTTTGTGGGGACCTCATAGACAGCTTCCAGTACCTGAATGGGCCTACAGGGAAACAAGAGAGGGCTTCTCTAACAGGAACTGGAGTGACACGGCAAGGAGAAATGGGTACACAGTGAAAGAGGGAGATTTTGATTAAATATATGGAAGGGTGATAGTGATGATACACTGGAACAGGTTGCCCAAGAAAGCTGTGGATGCCCCACCTCTGGAAGTATTCAAGGCCAGTTTGGATGGGGGTCTGAGAAGCCTGGTCTAGTCAAAGCTGTCCCTGCCCAAGGCATGATCTTCAAGGTCCTTTCCAATCCAAACCACTCTATAATTCTGTGTGATGATACCTGTAAGAAGACTTCTGTGTCTAGCATGTCTGTAAGTGTATTTGATTTTAAGATAGGCAGAGACACAGGTGACTGATACTTGTACATAAGAGCATGGAGAATCCTCCTTCTTAGAATCAAGGATGCTTTTGCTTTCTTCCTGACTGTTGGAAGACAAGACTCTCATTTCCTTTCAGATAAGCAAGCTCCCACGGTTCAGCTCATATCTATTGGGAAACGTGGGAGAAGAAAAGTTGTCTGTTTAAGCTTTTAAATTTGGAGACGCTGAGCTACTTCATCACTCAAGACTACGGGTTAGTAGGATACACTATAGGTACACACAGCTAAGAGTTGTTGATAGGAAAACAGCACTACAGAGTATCTTAAAAGCACAAGACAAAAGATACAAAAATCAAGTCTTCAGACAATAAAAGGTCCCTTAAAAATCAGTATGCAGTTTCTCATTATAATCCAGTTATAATCCATGGTTTACCAGAAGAAAGTAGGATATGAACTGTGATGTTCCTTTTGGTAGAACTTGCCTTGGATTAGATCAAAAATCAAGACTATAAATTGCAACACAGCAAACTAATATCTTAGTGCTTTATTATAACCAGTGACAAATAAAGACAAAGGGGTAAAACCCAGAGAATGAAATTGATCTGAGCAATGCAATCACTCGCAGGAAATAAACACTCTCTGGCAGCCCTGTAACCATGTGCAAGATCAAGCTATTTGCTTTAAGTTGCATCCATCCAAAATTCTAAGTACTCCATTTAATAACTTAATAGCTATCTGTTAACTCCATCCACAGCAGCAGGAGGTACCCATACATGAAAATAACTGCTGATGTGAAGAAGCTTGGCTTTTAAAATCAGTGAGCTTCCATGTGAAGCAACCAACAGCTTAAAAATGAAGGTAGGAAAATTTCTAATGGAGACTTAAACCAAAGGAGAAGGTGTTTCTGTTAGACTTTGTTGTTTTTGTTAGTTTTGTTTGGACAATTATATTCAGAAGGCAAATTTATAACATTTCTCTCAGCTGCAAAGGAAACTTAATATAAGAAAGATGCACTTATGAAAAGATACGGGATTTAGAGTCACAGGGTTATATGAGGCTAGGTTGCCAGCAGAGATCCTGCTGTTTTCCTCCTTTTCATCCTTTTGGTTCACTATTCACACAAAAATTTTCTCCAGGCACGAGACCCAGGATATTCTCCTCTGTATATTCACCTTATACAGACATCTAAGAGGTAAAGCATGAACCTCTGCAGGTCAATCTTCTTATTGCCCAAGAGCTGTTAGCCCTAATTAATGAGGATTTTGAGAAAAGAAGCCAAGTATATTCAACTATTAGTTGTGCTCATTAGAGTGCTTATTTTGCTACACTAAGAGCCATAGAACTTAATATTTCCAGGTAGATTCTTCAGAGTGAATCAACAGGCTCTCCAGTAAAACATCAACCTACATCAGTAAGAACAACATCATCTCCATATTTGCAAAACATTTTCCTACAAAAGCAGCTCTGGGAAAAAACAAAAATACTAAGTTTTTCCTAAAGGAGCTTTGTCAGCTTAGGTGACTGGTGAGAACCAGTCATGAAGACACATTTCACAATCAAGTAATGAATCTTTACTCTCCTCTCGGAGACACATTCTGTGCTTGATACCAGCCCTCAGTAAGTCTTCACTGCATAGAAAAAAACAAGGGCTGACCTTGTAAATGCACAGAAGCCAAAGCCTGAAAGTTGAGTGATTTCTGTGCTGTGTTTGAGACACCTGGGATACTAGAGAGCAAGAGACAGCCCACCAGCCAGAATATGCTACCTTATCACTATAGCTTGGAGAGACTTATATGGCTTCCTAGAAGCCATTTTTGACTTCTCAGAAGCTTTAAATACTTCACTACAAGGAGTCTTGAAAAAACAAATTTAAAAATGAAGCTGCCCACAGGACATCCTGGAGACAAGATCAAGCAAGTATCTGCATCATCAAACTCATCACACCATGAAGGCTTAAAACAGCAAGCTGGAATTAAACTGAGAAGAGACTGGCATACAGCTGTAGGTTCTAGGAGAGGCCATGAGGGAAATGGAAACCATTCTGGTCAGAGAGTAACTAGAGGGAGGAGATAGGAAAAGGCATATCCACAAAATATAAAGGACAAGACTATTTCCCGGTGGCTGTGAAATCCATCTTTAGCACTTAAATAAATGGCCTTGTTTCCAACAGTAACTTGTAGCAGTTCCTAAAAATCTCAACGTTGAACTGCATACAATTCAGAGTCAAAAAAAGCAGGCACTTATTTTACCGCCTAATTTTAGGCATTCAGTTTCTAGAACTTCTCGTACCTATTTTAGGAGTCAGAAGAAACCTGAAACTTGGAACAACATCACTGCAGACCTGAACTGCTGATGCCACAGAGGAAATACGCATTCCTTCCTGAGATTTTTTTCCTTTTCTCTGTCAACAGTAATTCACAATACAAAATAAGAAACTTGGAGATAAATGGCAACTTCTCAGCTGTGACAAATTCAGTACTCCAGGACTCCAAATATAAATATCCTAGGTTTTATTTTAAAAACCAAACTAAAACTGAAATCTGCATCAGCTCTTCCCTGAAGTACAGACATTGTACAAATGCAAGGGTGTGGCTCATTTCTGAAATTAGCACGTGAAAAGCTATTTTTACAAGCATAGCAGCAGCCCAGATAGCACAATTAACAGTTCACTTAGCTATTAACTCTGTTTAAAAGTAGAGGGATGATTACTAATCACACACAATCAAAGCAAAGATGGCATGCTGAAAGGTTAGTATATGGAGTATTCGTTTTTCAAAGCTTAAGGATTGCTAAACAAAGTATTTCTGGACTAAACAATTTTTTTTACTGTACAACTTTTCTTTTGCTGTATAATTGTGTAAAACAAAGGAACTGTGTTGACAAAATCTTCTATTTATTGACAGAATGAAGAACTAAACTAATAGAATTCCCCCCTTATTCTGCTCCGGCGAGCTGTACCAGTCCTGATCTGCAGGCAAGTTTGTTTAGCATGCCTATTCATCCTGACTCTATAAACTCTGTGAAACTAGCTTATGAAATGTACCTAATGTACAAAAAAAAATCCCCAAAAACCTAGCCAAATTTCTGACAACAGAAAGCCAATTAAGCAAAGTGTGCAAAACTACTGTCAAGAAACAGACTTCTTACCTTGGGTAAGCATTTCCAAAAAACTGTCTTAACAGCTGAACTCGTGCCAGATAGCCCAACAGTGGGTATACAGTCATCATTTGGAACAGCAGGAATATTCTTGCAACAAATGACATGATGTCATCACTGGGAAAGTTATCTAGAAAATTCTAAACATATAAGTAATGTTACACATCAAGGGTGGCTTGTTTACATGTATCTGCTGATTTTTAATATCTGTATGCCAGAAAGAATGGGATAAAATCCAAACAACTACAATTGCTAAATAAACTCCGTAACATGAAAAACCCTCTCCCTCTTATACAACTGCCTTGCCACCAAATAACAATCGATTTTTGAATATTACTAGGCTGATGTCAGTGTTAATGTTAGTATAACATAAGGAATTACTTTCTGTTCTTCTGAACATCCTCAAATAACCCAGGCTGTGGAAGGGCCACCTGACCTCTTAGGCAGATGGATTCATATGTTTCTATTGTCTGTCATATCATACCTACTTATTAAGAACAGTTGTTCAGTGAGTAAAACTGCATTACATACAAATGAGTAAGGGACCGTACACTACTAGTGGGAACTTCTGAAAAAGTGTTATAAGACTTAAATATCATAGAAATATGTGAATGGCTTCATAAGTACCCAAGATAACTAGAGAAAATAAATGGGAAGAAAATCACTCATTTTCTGTTATTTAACTCCGGATTTCATCCTGTGGAATTATCTTAGGTGGTTAAAAAAATCATTTCATGGATTAACAGTGGTACCAGTTCTAACTAATCCACAGTCAGAGGAAGCCTTTAAATGCTGCCTTATTGCTAATATTATGCCAGAGCCATAGAACATATAGAACATATAAAATGCATCCCCCATTGATAACTGCTATCTCTGAAGCAATTTAGAGTGTGGAAATCAGCTTTGCCTATAAACAGATAAGAGTTTTTAGCCTTTACAGGATGTTTCATGTGGTGCTAATATCCAAAGAACTCTGCTGACAAGGTTCACCAGAGTATCAGGCTCCAGACTGTCAGACTTCAAATGTAATTGCAGTGAGGACTGCTATCTAAACAAGCATGCTTTCACATTCTATTTCTTCTGGAATCCTAATGAGTCACTGCATACGCTTCTCAGAATTAAAGAAGCTAAAGAAATTAAAAGCTTAATTGTTCACTTGCTCATTTTGGTCCTTATTCATCACTTTCACAGAGTATTTATTAGATATTTGTTTTTCACCAAAATACTCGGAACCATTTTTCAATATAAATGAGATAACACAAGAATTATTCATCTGTTTGTGGTAGTGCCCACAAGGTGTCCCACCAACTGACAACAGTCAAACGCAGATGTGCCTGCCAGGGTGAATCATGAAGCAAGAAGGAGTAGCTGGGGGGTTTTTATTGCATATTTATTAAAAGCTTAGGGACAAATACGATATCTTGGCAAGTATTAGGAAGAGCACTGCCAGCAGGTCAAGGTAGGTGATTCTGCTTCTCTACTCAGCCCTGGTGAGACACATCTAGAGCGCTGTGTCCGGTTCTGGGCTCCTCAGTACAACAAAGACATGGAGTTCCTACAGTGGGTCCAGCTCAGGCCTACAGAGATGATCAAGGACCTGGAGCATCCCTCTTACAAGGAAAGGCTGAGAGAGCTGGGCCTGCTCCTGCTGCACCTCATCAATGTATACAGGTATCTAAAGGGTGGGTGTCAAGAGGGTGAATCTGGCTCTTCTTGGTGGTGCCAAGCAACAGGACAAGAGGCAATGGGCAGAAACTGATGCACAGAAAGTTCCAGCTGAACATGAAGAAGAAATTCTTCACAGTGTGAGTGACTGTGCACTGGAACAGATTGTCCACAGAGATTCTGGAGTCTCCCTCACTGAAGATATTCCAGAACCATCTGGATGCAATCCTGTGCCATATGCTCTGGGATGGCCCTGCTTGAGCAGGGAGGTTGGACCAGAAGACCCAATGTGGTCTCCACCAAAAAACCCATTTTGTGATTCCGTGAAATACATACTGCAGTAAAATATCTCACCTGTTCAATGCATTCTTTGGATAATGGCGGAGAAGGAAAAGACGCAAAAATTATCACTCCAACATACAGATATGTTAGTCCAACCAGGAAGTATGCAATAGAGAGGTCTCTCACCTGAGGAAAAACAAGATTTTATTTTTGCCAGCCAGCACTTACACACAAAACCAGATGAAAAAAAAATCTCATAAGAAGATTTCTATTTCATGTATTACTGGTACTTTTATATGCATTACTTCTTTATATTTACTACTATCACTTGTTCATTTTTATTTTTACTTCCTACTACTTGAATGGAGGTTCTGATCAGATCTGAAAGCTGCAAGGAGATACTCCAAAGTGGTATCAGACAAGTATTATTGATCTCTCAACGTATAAAAAAGGCACCAGGAAAGAGATATGCCCAGAGATGTAGCATGGTATTCCTGATGCAAAAACATACACTATTTATTAAAACAAACAGAAAATCCCTTCTACTTTCTTACATTCACCTATGCCTATTAAGAGCCTCAGGACACAAATATACCTGTCTTAAGACAAAAAGCCCAGCAATGTCCTATGTTATATTTCTTGTCATGAATAAAATCAAAGACATCAGCCTACTCAACTGCAGATACAGTACAAAGGAATTTAATCAAAGGTTTTAGGGAAAGAGTGTTGAAGCTGGGGTCATAAATCCACACTTAAGTACATTATATACATTTAAGTATGGATTTAAACCTAATCTTCAATGTTCTGTTCTGAAAATTTTGGCTACCTTTATAAAATACAGAATATATGCAAATATCTTCCACTACACAAAAATAATTACACATTTATTACAGGAAAATAACTGGCAAAACTAATTAAGTACTTTATGGAGCTAGAGAATCCACATATACATCAGACTGATCTCACAGCAATCTACTTGGTGACTTATTCTTCTACATAAATTCCTTCCTTTGGAAATAAAGAGGGAGACCATTTGTTTCTAGTTATTAGGTAACCAAATTCTGTATAAGGTTATATTATAGTACAAAACACTCATCACCTTACAGTAAACCATTTGTTCAGCTGCTGCTAATCATCAGCTTCTTAAAGGATTACTAGTAATGTTTCAATACATGACCCTATTTTTCTAAGACTGAGAAGCAAGTCTTACTAGCTCAGGCATAGAACCAAATTATTAGGATTATACTGGTTTCCAGACCAGGGTGATAATTATTACCTCCAGCAGCCAGCTCACTGAGCATGAGCAAAGCTTCCTCACGTCTGTGCACAGAAATGTTTCCCTAAGTGCTTCTTTACACTATTTTGTTAACAGAAGAAGCATATCCTACACCACTTCAGGCTCTGCCAAGGGTAAGGCAATCTCCAAGGAAAGTATAAAATGCTAGATTATGAGTTTGAGAGAAATTCAGATGGAAGCCAGTTTTTGTGAAATACTGGCCATTGAGTAAGGACTATCAACTTTCATCAGAAGCTAAGCAGTAGTCTTATCTTTAAATTGCATGCAGAATTTCCCCTCGTGACGCGAGAAGGTTTTTATAAAACATCTACATCTTCAAACCACCAGTGCCCATCCACGTTAAAAACTGATTTTAAGGACACAAAATATAAGCAACGAAATTTCTTATAGGTATTTCTTACAGTAACTTCTATTAACTGCAGTACTCAGAGACACAGTAAGGTGGTTTTGCAAAGAGATACAGACTCTCATCTCTTGAGGATAGGACTTCAACAGTTTTTTAAAATGTACCCAAGACCTTCTTAATCCACATCATCTGCCAAAATCTGCATTAAATCTGGTATTTTAGATGTAGTCCTAATGCATAAAAACAGCATAGTAACTCACAGTTGTTATTTGTACTCTGCCTAACTACAGAACACGGAAGTTCTAGAATCAGCTGTAAAACTATTTGTGCTGTCACATGTGCAGTTGTGAGGGCAAGAAATCTGAAATAAAATTCTTACTGTTTCCTTTGAACATGAAAAATAGTAGATACGTGGTGTACCATTACCTCCAACAGGTACTAGCACCAGTACTAACCAGTTCATGTTTCTAGATTTCTTAAGGGTGTATGCTTTAATCTGCGCTGAAGCTAAGTGCTGAGATAATTTTGATAATTAATTTTCATAGCATGTAACACAACAGGCTGTTTTCTCCAAGTGCTGTCACCACACTACGAGTACTCAGATTTTGATTTCAATAAGCTAGTAAAATAGAAATAGTCAGCTAGAAAACCTGGATTTATTTTTCTCTCAAACATACATCATCTCCCTTCCAAACACATGCTGCTGTGTATAAGATGGCTATCTTTGTACAACATGTGCTTACATAACAGGAATATCTTTTGATTAATGCTCATTATTCCTCAAGAGACCTGGGCTCACTGCCTAAAGACCTTGACAGTACTGTTTAGACAGCATAATTCCAGACAAAATCAAAGGACACATAGGGCAATTTTAAGTAAGAGCAATAACTACACTTTTTTATTTTAAATTTGATACTTGAGGCATTTACATTCAAAATGGACATTGCTGTGGTGAAAGCTGCCTAAGCATAAGAACACAGCAATTCTTACTGCCACAGTTTAAGAACCTGAAGAAAAGGTTTAAGAACTTGTAGAAAAAACACTGTTAGAAGTAGGAAGCACTTGTAGAATCATGGTGGAAGTCTCAAAGTAAGTATCTAAGGTAATATGCAGGTCACAGTCCATAAGGATCACAGCCTGACACCTGAGAAGCCCTTGTCAAATACATCTGAAGTAACAGGCAAATTTTCAGACAGAGCTTGGGGACATATGTTAGCTGCAATTACTGCTGACAAGGAGCTCTCCTAGTCAGATCCATAGAACAAAGTGTTAGAAGTGCCCCTGGAAGAAGAGAAAATTGGATGATCTAGGCTGGCAGCAGCAGTAGAACAAAGGAAGATATCACCCTTCTAACAAAAAGATGAGTCTAATAAATCAGGTGGAGCTAACAAAGACAACCCTGAAAGTACAAGGCTTTGTACCACACCCACAGTCAGTACTCAGGTGCTGGCCAGACCGGCAGCATGGGATTTGACATGGCACAGAGAAGGCTCCGTGGCTCTGTGGACATTTCTTATGTGGCACTGCAAAGACCAGGCTACTTCCAGGCCTTGATTTACCTACTGAATGCCATAGAGGAAACAGCTCACTTCCTTCCTCAGTACCTGGGAAAGATAGTTTGTGGAGTTGCTTCTTGGATGGAGAAACCTGTATCAGCACTTAGTAATGATTACCACATTTGAAATACCTTTCGATCATCCCATTTCAGATTAATCTCTTCTCAAGAGAGATGCTGTCTCTGCAATATCTCAACAGGACTTTGATCTGCATCATAAAAACAGACTTCATCTGCTCATGCATCAAGGGCAAGTGGTAACATTTAATTGGGTGGCAAAAAAAAAGCACTTCACCAGGACGGATGATGCTGTACGTAATTTTTGTGGAAAGAGAAACCAACAGTATGGCACCATCCATAGAAGCTCACTCTGTTTACAGGGAATAAAGTGTTCCAATACTGCAGAAAGTAAGTACCATTTACAGCTCCATGCTTTCTGCAGTTAGTACCTAGACAAAAAACATCCCCCCACTCACAGCCTTTCTCCCAGGAACATCCACAAACAACTGTCAGGAGACAGCACTAGCGTATTCATTCATTCATTTGCCTGTACATCATGGTGGGCTTGTGTAGTATCTGTACTGCTGCTCAGGGAAACTGATCACAGACATGAATCAGGAAAAAAACAACCAACCAAAACCCACAGCTAAACTCCTTTTTGTGGCTGGGTTAGTTTCCTACGCAATTTGTTTTCAAATCGTTTGACTGAGCACTGTACAAAAACTTACGCTGATAAATACAAGGAGGCAGCAGCAGTGGGAGATGGGAGCAGGAAGCTCAATTCTGAACTGCAGACTAAAAACCTGCTCACAGGACTTCTCCAGGCTGTGCTGCTGACATGTGGCTTACTCTGGTGGACTGCTCTTCTCACACCCACGCCACTGTACGGGAATAGCGGCCAGAGCAATCCTCCCCCGTGTGTGTTTTAGCTTCGGGCTGTGATGCATGCCTGTGACTATAATGGAAGCTGCTATTGTTTTGAATTTCTGACTCCATAAGAGGAATGTTATTGTTTGTCTTACTTTTTTCCACCTCCCCAAAGAGCTGTTCTATGACCACTAGTTTCAGCAAGTTTTGTTCAAGACTAGAACAGTGCTTATCCAGCTTGCCAAGTCCTGAGCCTTTTCACAGAACACTGATGGAAGTGACTTGTTAACAAGTCAATAAATAAAACAGTGAAGTTTTTATCCATGGAGTTATATCAGCATCAGCCCATCAGATCCTGAGAGAAGAAAGCATCTTGTAAATATA
>JAOTQP010001179.1:17004817-17030026 GCA_026413545.1 Cichladusa arquata
GCTATCCTAAACTGTCTGCATTCCCATTCTGTCAAAAAGGTAAAAGCATAAAAAGCATTTTGACAAATTTCTTGCTTAAAAGAGGATTGTTTCACACACCTTGAAAAATGCTTTTGTTCTTACTGATCTTCTTGGTAGCCCTGAATGTCCTGTCAAGAGTCACTTGAACATCTGGCAGCCCTTAATTTTGTGTAGCAGCTGCTTTACATCTTCCAGTTAGTGGAGGATAGTGTAGAATTGTCTACTTTGCCTCCAAGCTATAACCCCTGCTGCCTAGGCATGGGAGAGAACAGCAGAAGCAGGGGAGAGCACAAATTGGTGCCTAGCTGGCGAGGACTGTTAGAGGAGCAGGATTCAACACTAGCTCAAATGCAAATCAACTGGTTTTCAGAAGTATTTCTCAACTCCTTTGCCTGACTCCAACATCTGCTCTCCAGAAACACAGCTGCAGCTAGTGTTACACACAGCTGCCCAGCTGGTAGTGATATGTTTCCCCATTCCTCCTGCACTCAGGATAGAGAAAGCTTTCTGCTTCCTAAGAAAGCAGTATGGATTCAGTCACTATCACAGAGGCAGAAATTATTCAGGGGTTGACAATGCCTGCCTTGCTTTGCTTCTGTCTTCATTCTACATTATTCTGCCTACTTGAGAATTTGGAACAGATCTATGTTTATACTTGACTGCTCTTCCCCTAGTTGTGCAAATGTCAGACTCTCCAAAAAGCACAGAGGCTCAAGGAGCCTGACACTTGTTTCTTTTTTGCACTCAGCACTGGAAAAGCTGTTCTTACACAAGTTTTTCAAAAAATAATCTTGCTGTAGAACTTGCTGCCCCAGCCAAGATTTTAAACAGTAAACAGAACTAAGGCGCCTCAAATTTAGGGTGTGAAAGTTAAAATTCCTTAAGGAAATTCCTCATTGTGCAACGACTTTTAAAAAGTTAACAGTCAGGCTTTTAAGGAGGATGTATCTTGGGCATACAGAAACTTGTAACTGGTTTTTATTCTCATCTCCACTTTTTTTACTTATTTTTTACTTCCCCAAGTTATTGAGATCCCCAAGTGTGTGGTTATTTGTGGAAGTACAAATCCCAGATAGAAATTTTTTAAAGTTTCTAAAGAAATACATAGTTACAACTCATTATATATACTTTATAACTGAAATGTGGTTTGGTATTGAAACATGATGATTTGCCTTTAAACCTCCACCCCAAAACTGGAAACACAACATTTTAATTGCTTCTTACCTTTGTTACTTCCATTGGTGCCAGGAACAATATCTGTTACATTAATGTCATGAACAAAGTCTGCAAAGAAGAAAACCTCACAATCAATGTCCCATACCTGGTATTATGCTTTCATCTGGTGATTTGACTAAAATTAAGTAAGAAAATATTTTGAAAAATTACATCAGAGGCACAACACAGCAGTTTGCACTCCCTCCAGACCCAAGTGAAAATTTTCAAACTATTGTAGAAGTTTTCTAAAGTAGCTCTGAAAATAATACACAGTACTATTTTCTTCTCAGAAGCCCTGTCCATTTATAAATTTCCCAAGACTCCCTGCTCCCAGGATCTGTGTTCCACAAGCACACCTCCACTTCTTCCAGCTACTAAGTTGGTAGTGTTGAACAATAGGCCAGTGAGGAGATGCACCTTAAACCCAGCCTCTTTTGGGACAGAAAAAAATGGCATGCAAACATACCCCTGGTCCAGACAGTATTATACAGAAAAGGTTTCCATTACTGATTTCCTAATATTTTCTTTTTCAGAAGAGGCTCTGAAGGTTGCCTTTTCCATGTTTCCACGGGAAACTCTGGAAAAAGGTTTAAGCCTTACTGTCTACAGGCATCTCTAGTACTGTTTTATTTCCAGGACACTCCTGTGCTACTTTACTGCTATACCACACCAGTTATTTCCAAGTTTCTGCAACCTCACCTTTACAAGGGTATTGGAAAGCAATTTCATTATATTTATGTACTATGTATATATACACACAGACAAAATGCTCAATCACCTTGAATTAGAGTGTCAGTGGTTAAATTTTGCTTCTGTTGCATGTGGGTGTGTTATGTGCACAGAAAATCAACAGGGGCAGTTGGCTTCAGATTTTTTAAATGCAATTCAAAACAGCTTGTTTCTCATAAAGAAAGCAAGAAGTCTTGTGGGAAGAAAACTTCTTTCTTTATTTTGATTTATGACATCCAGAATCACAAATAAGTTTCTCATACTTGCTTCTACTAGTTCAGAACACACAACAGCCAGAAGATTTAACTAAAATCACTGTTTTGTGTTCCTAATTTTAAAAAGTACCTAGTGAGAAGCCATCAAAATTAATAGCTCTTATAGAATTAAACCACTTTCAAATTTGTTATAGATGTCAACTTCTGTTTCCTCTGTATTTAAAAAGCAGTTTAGGACTAGCAATCACATTTGCGGATTTTGTTTTTCCCATAAAACAAAAACTGACTATGCAACACCCTGCTAAAGAAAAGACATGATATTGCACTCAGCTAACAATTGTTGCATTCTTTCTGTAGATTTCTAGACCATCCTCCTGCAGGAAATCAATTTTGCCCCACCTAAATTGCATGTGCAGATGTTTTAAGAAGTCATCTGAATGTATTAGAATTAAACACAGTAGCCTGCTTAGAATACTTAGAAATACATGGCTGTAAGATGCCATTGTGTCAAACCTACATCCTATTACACATTTTATTACCTAGTAATTAAGGTAAATTAATTAATTAAGTAATTAATGATGAAAGTTAGGACAAGAAGTCAGAGATTGTTATCTCAGACCATACAACTTAAATAAGAACTCCAAACAAATACAGTTAAGGCATAAAATAACATGCCAGTCCCATGAGAAAGCAGGATTTTTTTCCTAGAAAATAAGATTTTTCCACCATTTGGAATTTTGCTTATTAGAATTGGCATTATTTCATTTAGAATAATTTAAGATTCAAGTGTTAATCTTATTAAAAAACCCCCAAAGTCAAAAATGAAATGGCTGTAACACCAAATAAATTAGGTCAGCTATAAAATTCATCAGTCATTAATCAATATAGTAAAGTATGCCCTATAGGGATGGTGCAAATTCTAATTTTCAACAGGCTTAAGTATCTGTTCTGTTATTTGCCTCAGAGATAATCTTCAAAAGAGAATATTTTAAATCTTAGTCAGCCTACTCAACACTATGAATCAGATTTCCAAAGCTCTCAAATCCATCACCCATTCCCACAACTCTACATTGATTACACGCACAAATGCTCATGTGCCTGTGCATGTACCAGCATATAAAAATCCAGTGTGTTTTCTTTTGTAGTAATGCCACACTAAGAATAATTTTTACTGTGATACAGTTCATTGCTTCCTCATGGACACTTGCAAAAACTTCCTATACAGCAATACTTTAAGTGTGTTTGTGGAAATATATAATGAAACTGTATTTTTTTCATTATCCTGAATAATTTCAACTATCTAGCCTGTTATATGGCTGTTCAAAAAGATACACTCATGCAAACAAAGGGGGACTGAAAATAGAGTGGAATCAAGCAGCTAGGTTTAGGTTGTTTAAACTATAGCAAGAAAACTACTTTGAGAAAATGAAAAAGTGGCTTTGAAAACACACAGGGCTTTACCAGTAACACCACACATTTTGTCACTTATTTTTTTGACATTTATTATCAATTGATATTTCACAGAATATAGCAGGAAAATCAAGATTACATAAAATGGACAATCCTCTTTCAGTATAAGGCAATCTTGATCTTTACAAATGATTGTTGTAAAGCTTAACCAAAAGTGTATACTTACTGTATATAAATTTCCCTGTGTTGAACAAAAAGTTGGACATGAGTACCCAATAAACAACCATGGCTCCAACAAGCGATACCATAGAAAATAAGAGGCTTGACCATTGACCAAAGGATCCAAAGTAATACTTGCAAACATCTGGGAATTCCCAGTTTGAGGTATCTGTTAAAGCTGTAAAAGATACAAAACCAAAAAATATTTCTAAACAAAATGTTACATTAGAGTCAGTAGAACTATCCATGACAAAATGTGGGGGTTTTTTAGAATATTCTGATGCACCTTCACAGTGCTTTCAAGGACTAAGAAGATTGCCAGTAACTTTAAAATACAGCACTCATTAAGTGTTTGAATGAAGAAGCCTAAAGTAGACACTTTTATTGTGGCCATACTACTACTTTCGAATATTCTAGAACCACTGAAATAAGATACGGCAAAAATGCCACCATGCATTTGCAGCTAAAGCCTTTTGCAGGAGTTATGGCAAAGTAGGCTAGACTACTATGAACTATTCCTCAACAATGCCCTGAAATTATTTCAGTCACAAACTGACAATTGTCTCAATGGCCTTTTATTGAGCAAGTGAGAGGCTAGTTTATGCATAAAAGCACCAACCAAAGAAGAGCAGCAAGATGAGTTTTGAACAATAAAAGTACATTCTAATTACAGCCACTGTCAGTGACTGCTTCAGCCTCTGACTGTACTTAGAGTGCTTTCAACACAGAATACACACAAATATTAGAGTAATATGGGCACACAACACAAGGGGACACAGCTACAGCCCACGCTGTTCCACTGTGCAAGTCGATCAGACATATAGAGAACTGGACAGTGCTTATGGAGAAAAAATGCTTCTAACTCCCCAAGACCCCAGAAACTTAGAAAGTGAACATCTGAAACCCTGCTTGCTAAGAGTTTGTGTTTGGCTATAATTCTTAGGTCTCAAGCAACTGAAGGAGTATCTAGTAAGGAAAGACAGACATTCAGCACACAGAGCTTAGACACAGACTACAAAAACAGAGAGATATTCCAGCTTTTATTTGCGGGTTAGGTCTAACATATAGTACAGACACATACAAACAGAATCTAATACATATTGGTATTGCACACTTAAAGTATTTGCATGAAATGCAAATGAAGCTTTGGATTTCTTACGTATCATTTGCCGTGATTTCACAACTCTGTAACAGCAATAAAGAGTCAAAATGCCCATGAGTAAGATGAGAATAATTCCAGAAGTGAAGCCTGCCTGTTAAGAGGGAGAAATATTTTATTTATGAATATACTGCAAAAAAAGAAGAGCAAACCATGTTACCACAAACATTTTCACGTGCATACATTTTTCATAGTTTACCTGTTTTATTCCCCATGGGATACTTAATATGGATGTACCCATCATTGTATTCCATATCATAAATCTAGGAAAAAAAAAAATCAGTGAATATTTTAAGAACCATTCTTACCTCATATCATCTTCTTAGTTAACAACAGTTATGTTGTTAACTAGTTGTTAACACAGTACATTCAATAATAATGCATTTTGCAGCTATTATATGGCAAGGTGTTTAACATACATTGTCACTAGACTGGAGTTTTTACCATAGCCATCTGTGCAACTGTCAACTTTAAAAGCAGTTCCTAATGGACTATACACGTAGATTTCATCAGGAGCTGGGAGTACATGATCAGGAGCAATCTAATAAATAGATTTAAAAAAAAGACTTATTAGTAACATTGATATAACTAATTATCTCAAATAGAGCATGTCAACTATTTTAAGTCACAAAAGGTTTCCAGGAAATTACATTTAAAAAAAAGAAAGAAAAAAAAAGGTTGAACTATGCTAATTCTCTTCCTAGGGGAAAAGAACAAACAGTTGACAGAATTTCTAGCTAGATAGCTAGAAAAATGCATTTTTCTTCAGCAAAATGTCTGTAAACACATGAACAGATCATGCCAGCTCAACAGTTCAATTACTGCAGCTGACCACTGCTTTAATCCTATAAAAGATAAAAGAAGATAAAATAGTGGGAGAAATCTGGGCAGCCTGGATCACTGTTAAAAAATTCATGCTGTTTGTGTATTTTAATGGTGAAGGCATTGCACAAGAAGTAAATCACAGCTTGTGATAAAACCTTTCTAAGGCACTCAATTACTAGACACTTGATTCAAAGCAAGTTGCAGAACACATTTATATAAATCCAGGCTGCGTAAGACCCAATATGCCAGAGTCCACCCAGTTAATGAGGCCCTGTCTTTGCCTTACCAATGCCCTGTCTGCAGGGGATGTGAGCCTGCTATAGTAATGAATCCGCTTATTCATTGCTGAAGCTTCATCAGTGACTCTTTGCATGTCATCATTCTCACTGACTATGTTTGTGGGCTCCACGTGAAATGGTCTAAAGGAGGGGAAAAAAAAGGGAAAAAAAGAAAACCCTTAAAATCATGGAACACAAGATCAAATGTACAACTCAGAGAGCAGCTCAGCAATATTCAGGATGGTTTTGTCATTCATTGACACACGGCAAATACAAAAATATCAATGAATGCCATTGAGGGAAGCTGCCATGCATGAAAGAACTGTGAGTTTATATCATCCATATTAAAATGGCCTCCTGCCCAGATTCTGTGGAGCAACTTAACATCAGACCTAATATCCAGCTGTTAGTTTTCAACAATGAATCACGCACAGAAATACATGTTAATAAGCTTGGGCAAGCTTATTAGTGCTTATAACTGGTGTTGCCAGAACTAGTGGTGAAGAACAGAGGTAGAAACATAAAGCATGAGAATGCAGAAGCAGAAAGCAGAAAAAGAGGAATGAGTGGTGGCAGTGAAAAGATTAGGAACACTAATCTAGCTGAAAACAGTATATGGAATTGTGTTTACTGGGGAAGGAACCAAACCCAAATAAGTCCATATGCTCATACTATTTTTAAGGCAAGCCAGTGGGGAATGGAGTATGTCTCCCTTTCGTCTACTCCACCTGAGTTAGACTGCAGGCACGGTCACAGCTGCTGAAGGAGAAAGCTGGAACACCATATGCCCCTCATTTTCTCTGCACACACACGGAGGTACAGAGCAAGCATAGTGAAAGCTGCTCCTGAAGCTACACCACAATACAAATACCTTTTCATGCAAGGAGCACTACCAGACAAATGTGTCCGAATCATGGTATTGCTGAGATTTTTTTTTCTAACTCAAGTATAATTTACTTCCATATAGGCATACTATGCTCTTGCATAAAAACAACATTGACTCCTAGCACTGACAGGCTAATTTCTCAAAAGAGACAGAGGACACTGGTGCCCTCTAAGCCTTAATACACCTGCAGCTTTTTTTCTTTTTAGCAGTGCTTTTAATTTTTAAAACTACCACAACAGCTTTCTGATCTTCCTCTTCCAGACTAATGTTTAAATCACTCATAAAACCACAGAAGCAGAGATCACAAGTTTCCAACTACTAAGAACAGAAACTAGGTCAGCAATAAGGCCATGCCATTTATTCTGTAATATGAGCAAAATCTATTTGAATTTACTGTTTTTCAATACCCATTTCTGTTTCAGACTACAAAGGGACTTGGGCAACCCCTCCAACCACAGCTCTCAATAACATCCATGAAAAAGTTCCTATTCTTTTTCCCAATTAATCATTTACACATTTGTACTATGACACCACCTGTTATCCATGAGGCAGATAAGGAACACAGTTCTGAAGTTCTTTGCTCTGTCTTTGGAAGAAAGGAAGATAGGTTCCTATTCCTGTGTGCTTAAGGGGAGACAGTAGGTAGGAGTGTCTAGAAAAGTAAGAAAACCTGACCCACAAAAGGGGAAAATAGAGAATACAAACTTCCATCTCCACAAAATCATTATTTCTTTTATCTTAAGCTTAATTCTTACATATTCCTTCATCATGGAAAAAATGGCTTAGATTTGCTAAGTCATTTCCTACTTACTGAAATGAAAATGAACAATTTAAATTTTTAAAAAAATCTCAGTTGACTCTTCCTATGATAATGACATGATGAGGGAAATCTGCAACTTATGTGGCTGCTTTTATGGTGTTATTATAAACAATTTAGAAAGATAACTTAATAGAAATAAATTTTAAGCAATAGCTTTACTGCTCAAAACTCAGTCACACAAAGCTAATTAACTCCACATGTAGGCAATGTACAAAAATACTCGTGGACTGTCAGTTCCAAAGGACTTTACTTGTTTTAGCTTAAAATTTATTAGATTGAGCAAATCACTGGACACAGCTAAAAATATTTAATTAGAAGACCTGCAAAATAAAGACTGTTGTCATGAAAACAGGGAAAATGACTTGTTCACATGCTGCCCCACTTCCAGTTAGCTCTCTGCTGTTTTCTTTTCGGATCACTGACATGCTCTATATTTAGAACACTTAAACATACATGTTTTGCTAATTATACAGCAGCTGCATAGTGTAAAGACCTTCCTCTCTTTCCTTATCTCCACTTAATATTACTAGTATATCCCCATAAACTTCCACTGCAACTGTGGAAAGGTTACAGTGCGACAAAGTCCACATTTTGCTTCGAAATGAGTAGATCTGTGACAAAGATTTATTTCGAAATGGTATTCAACAACTGCTAGCATGGATGTCAAAGAAAATTGTTCCAGAGTCAGAGATTACTTTTTAAAGCAATGCAGGTGAAAGCCAAGAATGATTCTAAAATTAAAGTAACAGCAAACATGCATGCATATCCTATTTTGTGGGGAAAGCAGTGTTGTCAATGACCAAACAAATATGAAGAAAATAAATTATGTGTAACAAAAACCTATCTGTAGGTAAGAAATTGTTTAAAGAAAGACATTTCATTTTCTTCAGTATTATGAAGAGTCTGGATTAAACAAGCAACTTATGGTCTAGCACAAAACAAAAAGGTATGATCCAGAATCTAATCTATGGGTGAGGAAAAGAAAATAAAATTAACAATCCCTAGGAAATTGTGTACACTTATTGCTTCTGCTTCCTGACTAGAAGAGTGCGTGTGTTTACTGCTGCCAGTACTTGCCCTACTTCCCCTGTCGATCCCTGCTACTGTGCATCTGTTGAGAATGAAAATTATATAAAGCAGCAATTAGTTTTACTTCTTCCAGGGTAACAGTGCACCACTAGCCCTGCTAAGCAAGTGACTGCTAAAACATACTGATCACCACCAATTTTATGTTATTTGCAGATCTCTTTGAAAACATCAGCCTGACTTGGAAGCTGTGTCAACAGGCTGGGAGCCCTGCTGCCTACCCAATCTCCACTAGGAATGGATAGCATTCTGTTTAGGATCAAGGTCAAGGTATTGCTCCCAGTAATACCCAGATCAAAGACTGGCTGTAGGCCATACTCAAATGGGAGTCTGAGAAGCTCTCTCAGGGACTCGAAGTTCTCAGACTGAGATTTTTGAAGCCCAAAGCAGGTAAAATATAATCTGGGATATATTTTGAAAAGCTCTATTTAGAGACCTTATGTCTAGCAGGCAAGCACTCTATACACGCAAGTATTAGCAGCTACAACACATTCCTATAAAAAAATTTGATTTATACAGGCAATTATATCTCTCATGTGGCAAAATGATTATGAAAAGAATGCTGGACAATGTGATCTGGGGAAGGGGAGAGATTATTTGACTATGATTACGATGTGAAACAATGCAGACAATTTCCATGCACTGAGATAAGCTATGTCCCTTGAATTTCGTCCACACTGAAAGACACAATTACAATTACTATTTCAGCAGTAGCCTGTAAAAAAATGCTCTTTTATCAGGGCACACTGGTAAAACAGAGCTATTTTCTACAGGACCATGAGAATTGACAACTTGCAGGACCTCATGCAGGAGATCCACATCTTCCACGCATTACACGCAGTAGGTGGACTTCAGAAACCATTCCCAGAAAACCTGCAGCTACACTCATCTTTTCTTGCTTGCACAAAGAGACAGTTAATAATTCTCTAGAGCTGGTCCAGGAAAAGAGAGTACTTCTGTCCAACCTTCCTCACGTTTTGAACTTCAGTACAATTTTGCAAGCAAAGAAAATGAAAAGAGATGCTCATGATTAATATTGTTTCCTTGTGATAAGCAAAGTTCAAGTGTTGGACTTGAGGACTAGAGAGAACAGCACAGTAAGAACGTAGTGAAAACAGTGCAAGAGCTATGTAAAATTTTGCATAAGGGTGCTACATTCATCTTACGGGTATTTTCAGCAGCGTACTACATCTTGTAGGGCAATGAAGAAGTAAGATCAAATATCTCAAGAACTTTCAGGCTAAATAATACTGCTTCACAAGTACGTTTGCTGAAGTATTCTTAAACATCAAACAACTGGTCCTTGAGATCTGATCAAAAACATGGTAAGTATTGAGCTATTACAGTATAAGAGTTTTTTTGTACCACTAGGTCTTTTAGCTCTACATGACAGCATTGACGACTTTAGACAAGCTTTTCATTTTTAAACAAACATGAAAAAAATCTTCTTTACAGGATGCTTTACAATTTCTTTCCTCCAAGCAGACCACAAGGAGCCAGTTTAGCTTACTGCACGGATTTCTTTCACACCCCACATCAATAATTTACTTTTTAGGGATGCAATAAGACTATTACAGAGAAACAAAGCTAAGAAGTTCCTACAGCTTTATCGTCTTACTGAGTTACCAAATTATTATAGGAATGCCGTAAATGACACAAGATCAACTAAGGAGTAAAACTGATTCACTGTATTGGAAATTAAGGAAAGGAGAAGAAGTAATAAGAATAGGTGGCTATTTCATAATTGGTAACAACCTATCTGGATAGGAACACCAGGCACTGGAACAGGCTCTCCAGGGAACTGGCCATGGTACCAAGCCTGTCAGAGTTCAAGTAGCATTTGGACAACAGTCTCATATATATGATCTGATCCTTGGGGTCCTCCTGTGAAATGCCAGGAGCCGGATATGAGGATCCTTGTGGGCCTCCTCCATCTCAAAATCCTCTATGATTACAGGTATCAGTGTGCTTCTCTTAAGGAAATCTATATCAAAGAATTCCACAGTTGTCTTGGTTTTTACTTTCTAAGCTGTCTGAATTTACTGAAGTAAACAGTGTGCTTACAGTTATTGTGTACGATCTTCATTCTCTTTGCAATACACTTTACCTAAATTTTTCTTCATTGATACCACCATTATAGTAACTACAGCATGATCATACAAGTTTCTTAAAATGTTGGATGCAGAACTAAAGTAACCTTTTGAAGCATAACGTCATTGCCTGCACATTTCAACAAATTAGGAATCACAAGCTTTACCACACCACACTTCAATCACTATTTCTCTTCCCTGTCAAACGCAAAAGCTATTTTACTTGTTACCTACCAAAAAATATAAAGATCACAACTCTTTCCAATTAATAAGACGCAATATTAGGAATTCACAAAAATGTTGGCCACAGAGAAAAACAGGGAGAGCAAGCAATGGTATAAAATGATCACATTGGTATGGAGTAGTAAAGGCATAATGAATGCAGAAAGGGTAGATTTGCACAGGTTACTGACCATTGCCTACCTTCTCCTAAGTTAAAAGAACTTTGAAAATAAAGGGAATCAACAACTTTCGCATGAAAAAGGCTTCTCTGACTGCCATCTATAGACACTGTTTAATTTACAGGTGTTTAATTCCACTTAGGGATTCCTCCTGTGTTCTGGGAACATTCTGGGAACCTGTCAGACTTCAAAAAGAATAAGGAAAAAAGGCAGACAGCTTGATCTCCCTTTAGCAGGAGGTACTGTCAAGTTTTTTCATATGCAAAAGAACCAGAACAAAACATCAATTGCTTCTTTGAAGGTTCAAGTATTCGACTGACAACTGCAATATCTGTTGACAATGAACAGATTTAAAGAGCAATTTGAAGAAAAAAGGGAAACGCCCTCTTTTCCATACAATAATCAACAATAAGCTACTACAGCAATGATATTCTAGTTCTTAAAGGGAGCTACAAAATGGGAAAAACACAGTGAATACGGTGAAGAAAGAAGAACAACAACACCCTCCTTAAAAGGATTAGAGGTGGCTTTATATTTCTCCCAAATTAGCAAAACAATACTAGGCAAAGTAATTTGCAACTCTAAAAAACAATTGGCTTATTGTTCTTATGTAAACACTGAAAAGCATTCCTTTCAAAAATCCCAAATCCTCCAAGCTGTTAAGAAAACCAAATAACTATGCAAATGCCTCAAACAACACAAACAAAACTACAGAACAGCACTAAGACAGACAAACAGTAATTACCACAAATCACACACAACACTTGAAGAGCTATCTGAATCAAAGCAAAGTTACCAAGCACTCACTCAGGGTTCAGTTTCTGAATTCCAAGTTGAAAAACAGGAATAAAGAAAGAGCAAAACTTACGCTGCACAGTACTACTGTATTTTCACTGTTTGATTTTTTAATGCTAACAATCCTCCTTCCCAGGAGCCACTATTCCTTGAAGGTTTAATGAAGAAGCCCTTCAAACAGTCCACTGCTCTGACCACGACTGACACAGACCCCAATGGCCTCTTCTTCCTTATCTCTCCTTTTGAAGTGTGGAGGCTGCCTGTTCTAGTACAGAAGTGGAGTTCAAACTTCTTTGAACTACTATTTCCAGGCCTTTCTGATATCCCAGGTCTCATTCCCTTCATCCTTGTGCCTCTGTACTCCTGGAACGCAAAAAGGCTAGGTCGTGGAAAATGGGAAAATGAACTCAAGACAGGAGCAATAAAGACATTTAGGCAGATCTGGAGGCTGTGAATGTGGGCACACAAACCAAATACACACTTCTGCTCTTAGCAAGGGAACCAAATGCCACAGCCTTTCATGAAGTTGAGTCTCCAGACTTCAGAAATCACAGGGAAAACAACTCAACAATACCTAACCTCACTTAGAAAAGTGAGTCTTAGCATTTATGTATTTCAAAAAACCTCTCTTTCTGCTACTGCATCACCACAAAACCTGTAACTCACTGCTCATCAAACAGAACACACACTTCCTCCAAAACGAAGACATACATACAAATTAGCAGTCTCCTTATGACAGTAAGGAATCAGATACTCCACAAAAAGAGAAAGATTTCATTTACATTCAGTCACAATTGCCTTTTCCACCTGAAAGTACTCTACCATTTCCTAGCCTTTATAAGCCAAATTCTGTATGCTTCTACACCTGTGCTCCCTCTGCTCCCCTGGATTCACTCAGACTCTTATTCTCCTCTCTTTACTTGCAGAGAGGAGGGTGTATGTAGGCTCTCATAGGCTCCAAAGCTGGAGGTTGACAGCACCAAAGCACTATTCTCAAGAACTTTCTTTTTGCTGAAGTGGCCTCTGACAATAGGATTTTGTATGCAGCAGTGCCACCTTCAGTTTCTACAGAAAAACTGCTTTACTGAAATAGGGATATAAAGAGGAGAAAATGAACCATAAATCGATCCAAGAGGTGCTACGGGTCTATTCCTTCATCTGAACATGCAAAGCTGATACCTTCAGCTCGTATTAGAAGGGCAGGTCCCACTCTGATCTCAGTTTTGGTTCCACGACCAGCTCACAAAAACCTTAACTGCAGCAGAGGAAGTCACCCATTTCAAACCCCTTTGTGGAGATGTTAAACTTTTAAGAAAATATGCAAAATAATAACTTAGCTAGAGCTATTATTTTTGAAGGCACAATAATAAAGCTAGACTGATGAATTTTCCACATTTGCTCACTCTCAGAAAGCACTACACTGTTTTCCTTAAAAGGCAGTGAAGGTGACTCAGCTAATTATTACTACCAAATAATGTATTATTCCAGCATCACCTGCAGAATGCATATAGCACCATCTACACATACTGATAGCCATTTCTCTTCAATATCAGGCAAACTTTTTTGCATAGTCCCAACATTTCAGTTAGTTGTTCTAAGTGAAAATAAATCATGTTCTACTATACACACGCATTCCACGTTTGAAAAACACTTTAAAAGCCTCATGTCAAGTTCTTAATGGAGAACCCTCTGAAATTATGGCAATAGAAAAATCTTATCCTTATAAACAGAACATAGTAAGAACACCTGTTCACCCGATGCTTAGAAATAAAATACTATCATAGCGACAAAGTAGGAACTGCTTGTACAGAGATCCTGGCTTCAAAATTTTAATCTTCTGTCTTAGTAGGATTCTATTGTCAAAAGCAAAGATTAAACAACTATTTTCCTCACAGTAATTCTGTAGGTTCATCTTTCCTCATACCTTTTGCACTTATAGTCTTCTGGATTAAACTGTATATTCATGATCCCATAATTGCTTTCATCACCTCCCACAGGAACCAAGATAGGTTTGGTATCCTCTTCCATATTTGGTGAATATGTCTTCTTTTAGATTCTGTCAGTTACTCTAGCCTGAGAAAAAGGAAAAAAAAGAAATTAGTCCACTGCAGTTAAGCAAAACTATGTCCCTGCTATGAGTTTAACACTGGTAGAGTCCCACAGTTTCAGAAGTTCCAGTAAGTAATTTCAACATGCCACTTAAGAATTCTCAATCCATAATGCAAACATCATGAGGCATGAACAGAGGGGAGAATATTTTTTTAAAACACACGATCCAGCCTGTAATCTCTTTCAGCACCACAACAAGGCAGTATGAATTAAATATAAATTTCTAAAGCTGTATTTCTAATGTGTAATAGTACTGCTGAGAACAATCTATCAGTTATGAGCCTACCATTTCACTAAATTACTTCAAACTTTGCAGCAGACACATACACAGTTTATTCCAGTTACAGTATATTTCCCATAACAAGGATCAGATTATTGCAGTCTACTATGTCCAGGTCCTTTGAATAAAAGGTAATAAATGGTTTAATAATGCATTAATTATAACTATTATATGCATTTAGACCAGTCCTGGCCGAAGAGTGGGGAGCAGAATGCTTTCAAACTAATGGTTTTCTACTCAGATTGAATTACAGGCCTCACATGGGACTTTCTGTGGTCTTATGTGCAGCTGAATAAACATAATGGCTTAACAGCTCTCATCCCTGCCATCTCCTGAAGAATTTCTCAGGCAGGACTCCTTCCAACAAAAATGTCAGAAACAGGACACTTTCAAACAACAATGGTAGAAGTATCTGTTCTTTCATCATTTCAGAATGCTTTCAAATGTTAAGCTGATGGAAAGACAGATGACAACCAGAACAGGCACAAAACAAGGAAGGGTAGTGCTAGAGGCTTGAAACCTGGAATGGCAATGGAAGAAGATAAGATAGAAAGAATAAGATGTGTATCATCCTTCTGCATCCTCACAGAAATACACCATAAAGGCCCAATCTCAGAAATCACACCAACCCAAGTTAAGCACTGACATAGGTCTATCCCTTCGTAGAAGCGTATTGTCGATCCTCTTCCATTAAGTTATCCTGCTAATACCTCTGGCAAAAAGCAAAACAAAACAAAACAAAAAAAAAATCTGAAGGAGAGCGTGAAAAATGAAAGTTATCGGTTTTCAACCACACCTACTCTCCTGGGTTGAAAAAACTGCTGAAGGAGGCATGGGAAAACACTGATGGACAATGTGGCAGCAGCTGCAGAAGCATTAAGATTGGCTCAATCTGCCAAGGAAGTGTTTTTCAGAAGACAGACACAGGTAATGGCTTCTACTCTCAAGGGGAGGGGATCACACCAAACATAACAGTTTCCATAACAGTTTATGGAAATTGTAATGCAAGTTCAAGTCCGGCTTTGACAGCCCAATGGCCTTTGTGTGATCCCATACTGAACTGGACAAGAAAGACTGACATAGATTAAAATTAACCATTCTTTCTTTTGCTTTAAACCCAGACCAGTGTTGAGTTTAGGGCTTGTTATCCATATGCTTGCATGCCTGTGCAAGGGAGGGGATAGTGCCACAGAAGCCATTTCATCTTGTAGTGCTGACAGATTCCTCCTAGTTTCAACATCTACGACAAGAGATTGGAACAGTTACTAAGTTTAAAAGCATGATTTTGAGTTTAAAGGCATGATTGTATCTTGGTCACTTTAGCTATTTGACAGGATACAATATGCAAGTGGTAATAATCAAGGCAATCTTAAGAGACTTATTTGCACTCGCTGATAGCATAGTTTCTCCTACTCTTAATTTCTGCTGTTACGCTCCCTAAAACTTTATTTCTCTACCTTTTTCAGACCCTTTCCACAGGATCCTCTTACCACCCTTAACTTACTGCTTTCTCTCTTTCGCCACTCCAGCCTTCTACAGAACATCAGTTTTGATTCTTTACCCTGACATCCTTCTTCTCCACAAAACTGCTTCTGGTTCTTGGGCTCCAGTGAAACATGCTCTCCTCCTTCTCTTTCTACCTCTTTCTATTTTCTGTCTCTCTTACCTACTGTCAAAATTGCTTTCCCAACCCACCTTTACTAAGCACTATTTACAAAGAGCTATCTTAGTTCACACTGATATTTTTACTTCCTTTCAAGGGACACAATGTTCCTCTCTAAACCCTGTTCACAGATGCCCTTTTGCACACTTTTTTTCTACTGCCTCCTCTTATTTTTTTACAGCTCTAGGCTTTCTGCTTTCTCCCTACTGATGCCCTTCTAGTTAATGATACCTTCCTGCCCTAGTGCACATCAGCTTCCTGCAACAGCTGTATACTTCTGAAACAAAAACACAGGCCCCAGAGATTTCATATACTGCTACAGACATCCACCCAGCCCTCTGCCATTCCCATGAAAATATGCTATTATTTTCTTTCAGTCTGTTCCATTCTTTCTCAACTGAACATCCTGTATTCATTTTGTGAACAGAAACCTAGGTGTCAAACACGATCCCCCTCACTTGTTCTGCATTTGCATCTCTCCTAAGAATTTAAATAATACTTCAGATCTAGACATAAAAATGCAGATGAAAATTTTAATTCCTAATGCCTGAACTGAAAATTGAAATAAATTCAAATCCCAGATAGTCAATAGTTTTAGCTAGAATCTTCCCTAAGATCTCAGTATGGACATCTCTTCCTTCCACAGGTCACGGTTTGTTAGACAGATTAAGCAAACATCAAATGCACATCCCCTCCTTAAAACCTCTTAACACTTGTGCTTTAGGAGTGAACCTGATAAATGCCGACAACAGTAATTACCAGTTTGATTTTTCCTGTGCTATTGCTGTAAAGGAAGATCACAGATTTTATAGTATTCCATAAAGAAAAACAATCATTCCAAAACACATCACACACTAAATTTGGCTTGACAGCATGATTTGAGTCTTGCGGAGGTGGTGCTCACTGACTCTTCAGGGTCACTTAGAAGCTGGGTCTGCAAAGACAGCTTATTTTTAAAGTACTTATTGTTGATAACAATTAAGTTTATGACCAGCAAGCTTAGGACCAGCAAACTGGCTACTCTACAATTAGATGTAGCTATGACACACATAAAGGCAGGAGCTGGAGTACAGTTTAAAGGACAATCGTAAGCAGAAAAGTAAAATGCAGAAGAATTAACCAGATTAATCTCTCTTTTATCTACCATCTATGCCTTTTGACTGTACTCCATTCACAATAAACATTTTTAACACATAGTGAGTTATGCTATGTGAACTTATTGCCTCTTTCCATTACAACAATACCTTCCCAACTGTTACCTTCATAGGGTATTAGTTAGCTACAGCGCTTATACTGAGTATCTAACTGTCTTTGTAACCCAAGACACTGATCTATGCTCCTCTCACTCAGGTTTCTTTCAAAAACGTGTGATGGGACATGGAATATTGTCTATATTGTCTATGAAGCTTATAATCAGGACTGGGATGCCAAATACAAATAATTCACATCAAAAACCAAAGTTGTTTGACGAACTCCATTCTGCTTGTACATTTTATGATACGACATGGTTACAGCTTCCATGAGACCACTCTTGCATGCAGATAATTACTATGGTGCTCTGGGAATAAAAGTATGGCCGTCTAGAAATGAAGAAGGCTGTTGTACAGATACCCTACTCATTTGTTGCCAAACTGGATTTTCCTGCAAGTGGAAAAGAGGTCCTTTTAGCTGCAGCGTAGCTGGAGTTGGAGATACAAATTCATGGTTCTTTGTCTTCAGAGTTTAAAGCAGTGCTGTACATTCTGTCCTTCCTTTTCCTGTTTGTCAGCTATTTGTCTTGTTTCCTGTCTTGGCAGAGAGCAGGACTGGGGAACAGATCTAAAGGTTGAGAAATTAACTTTGACACAAAACTTAGTGATTTGTAGTAAGCACTGCAAAAAACATCCAAGAGGAACACTAATTTGTTGAGCAACAGGTAAAGCAGATCATTCTTACAACTGAACTGAATATTGTAACTTTGCTGGTCTAACAAAACATTTCCTATGTCTCAAGCCAGACAGTGAGAATTGTCTGGTTTGATAAAAAAAGAAAGTATTTCTAATTTATATCATAACTCATACATACCAAGATGACTAAGATTATCTAAGTAATTTTCATTTTCATTGAACTTTGCTAAGCTTAATGCTCCAACCTTTGAAGAATTAAACTTTGCAACCCCTCTCCTTTTAAACGTGTTTATCCTTGCACAGATACTAGGATTGCTTTGTAGTATATTTGGTAGTGAATAGAAATTTTCTCAACATACTGCACCAAATATTCCCCTCTAAATATCTTTTTTGTCTGTCTGGACCTTCTGCCATTTGTGTGTCACCATTCAATTGCTCTGCAAGTTCTCTTTTTCCCCTTGCAGGGTCCTTCTTTCTGCCTTCCTTGACTAAAACCGTATCTCTCTCTCTTTACTTTTACTACTACAGCTGTGATGAAGCTTAGTATGACCTGTTGCCTTATTTGTAATTCTCCTACAAACAGCTGAAGCACTGCATCAGAAGGGCAGCAAAAGGAAACAAGTGGATCAGAATTTAATAATCCAGGTTTTCTGTTGCTGGTCATAGAATGTGAAGTAACACCTAAGTCTGTGCAATTTCTTTTTTCCCAGTCTCATTCTGGGTTACACCCCACATGACCTTCAGATGGTAATCTGAACAGGACTGGAGCTTCATTAATCCTCACTGGCTCAGCCCTGTGAGCTTCTGCCTTCACTGTCTTCAGGTTCTCTCACCTAGTTTCAAAGTTTAAAAAGCATGAAGGAGTGAAGACAAGGATATGGTATATTTAGAAATCTTTGTAGCCTGCGATCTAATAATGTTGGCACTGGATAGCAAAACCGTATTAAAATTGCAATTAAATTGCATAAGCAATGTAAGTTAGCAACATTTTGAGGAAAAAAAGACTTGTGAATATACAAGCTGAACCTCTGCTGAGCTTTTGTTTAGCTCTGACTGAGCAAACAGGTACATGGTCAATGCCAAATTAAAAATCTAAGAAAAATCAAAAAGAAATGGCACATTCAACGGATTTGTTGTCAACAGATAAAGCTTGTATAATTTATATATTTGTGGGCACTGCAGATAAATACTTACAGAAACGAAACATAACTTTAGGCTCACTTACATTTTAAACACGATTTTTGTTTTTAACTTAACGGGCCCTCCCTCAGTCCCGTGAAAACCGATGTAAACATTTCCCTGATTCACGGACCGCCCGAAAGTCTTCCATGTTGTTCCTGTACCTCCGCCCCCACTCTGACGATCTGCCCGTGTTCCCACGAACACGGCGTGGCCGGTCAGTGCCCGCGGCCGGTCAGCGCCTGTGGCCGGTCGCTGCCCGCGGCCGGCGCGGCTCCTACCCGGCCCCTCACGCCCCGCAGGTCGCGCCCCCGAGCCGGCCGGGCGGCGAGGGACACGGAGGGGAACACGGAAGGGGCACGGCGGCATCGCCTCCCCGCGCTCCGGAGCCGCCCCGCGCCCCCAGACGCCCGCGGCCGCTCCCGCCGAGCAGCGCCGCCCCGCCTGACGCGGCCCCTCTACCTGCGGCTCGGCCTCGGCGGCGCCGCGCTCCCGCCGCCGCCACAGGAAGCACGGCGGCGGCCGCGGGCGTGCCGGGCAGCGTAGTTCCCGGGGCGGCTGCGCCGAGGAAGCCGCCCGGGCGGTTCGGAGCGAGGGACTACGATTCCCAGGAAGCCCGGCGGTGTACCCGGGCTGCCAGGCGAGGGCCTCACCGGACGGACAAGCGTGAGCCAAGGGCCAGGAAGAAAATATTTGCCTTTGCTGGTGCTGGCTGATGAGATGCCGCTAGTAAAAAAGACAGAAAGCAAAAAATAAGGAGGATAACTCATTTGCTTGCATGCGAAGTATGGTGACAGAATGCATGCAAAACAAACCGTGCTGGTCTTCAGGTGACTGGCTACGGGGTGATGTACCGTGGGCCTCCTGACACCCTCAGGGAGTATGAAACACTTGCTGAGCAGAGCAAACTAAGCAGACTAAACAACAGGGACAATATGCCAGCCAATACGTTGTAGAAACTAACCGTTTTAAATCCTGGGTTGTTGTTTTGTTTTAGCTGCGCTGTCTCTGAGTTGTTTGTTAGTTTTAATTTGGTACTACTTAAATCAAGTTGAGATAATCCTTTTCATAGCTGAAACCGTGGTTAATATCAGAATCTAGGGGTATTTATGGTTCATGCTTGGCAAAACTGCTGAATTGCAAGGAAGACAGCAGAGAGCTTCCCCATGTGACAATATTACAAAACAGGCTACACAAATCACCCCGTTCATCCTGTTCAAGTAAAGTCCAAAACAGAATGTGCAGCTAGCAGCAGGACTGGAGGACTGTTCTGCAAGAAAACTGCTGTGTAATTCAATTTCAGACTGCTGACGGAAATGAGGCAGCAGAGACTTAACACCACTCATCATCCTGAAATCCAGCTGCACACGAGCTCCTTGGGACCGAAACTCTTGCTTCTGTACCCAAGAAATTCACGACCATCTTTTCCCTCTGAGTCACTCTTAGAATCCAAGTGTATGCTATGGGTTTTGGCCATTACAAGATTTTGGTTGATGAGTCAAGAGGTCTGTCCAGCTGCTATCACAGAAACTTGAAATGCAATACTAACACCATGTGTTGGTGCTATGAAAGTAAATTAAACTGAAACCCACAAAAGTAGATGTATGTGAAGAACGGGCTTTTTTCACCTTCAAGCTGCTAGTCTCGCTCTTGCAGGTCTGTCTTCTGTGTCCTCCCATGCTGTGAAAGATTTGCATAAGTTACTACTAAAGCAGGTAGATTATCTGTATTTCATTGCATTCTTGGTCATCTTGCTACAGTTCTTCTTACGCAAGAACTATAAGACTAGCAGAAGTAGATTCCTCCTGCTCCCTCATGAAATCTGCTGCCACAGCTGACTTCACAAAAGGCTGCTCAGTCTCTGTCCTGCAGTGTTTGTGTTCTAGCTTTTTGTTCTGATGACATTACCTCCTGGGCAAAGAGTGTCTCTTCCTACATGCTTGGACAGTATCTGAAAAAATGGGAACCTAAACTAATTTTGAAGCTCTTGGTAAATCTGTGAGACAAAGGGAATATTAAATCCAGCACTAAGAAATTTCCATCTCATGCTATGTTGAATCTTCTTTTTACTGCCTCAAGGCATACTTTATTCTGTACTTGCAGTTATAATTGTAACGTGCACAAATTCATAATATTCAGGCATGATAGTAAATTATAGTGGATGAATTAATAGTCTTCCCTATTGATGCAAACAGAGCATGGTAACATAGCTGACAAACTTAGAGGAGTGTTGCATTTTGTTAGAGAAAACTCCAGGTTTCTTTCTGAAAGATACTGATAATAAATCAGGATAGCATTTAAGATATAGAAACTATGTTATGCTCAAAATCTTGTTGGTTGGCAAAGAGAAAGTTTAACTAAAGTTTAACCTATTTAACTAAGGCAATAATTAGTTGAAAGTGTAACTGAAATTCTATGTGTTAGATCATTATTAGTCCACCACTGTTATTAAAACAAAAGAATAATGGGTTTTATGCACGTATTTGCTTCCTTCCCTTGTTCTTGGTGCTATGCTCACCCTTCTACAGCTGTTCTGGATCGTGAGGTTGCTGGTTTCATTCTTGGGCAGTGGTGAGAGTAAAGGACATTAAAGCTTGTTGTCAGTATCTAGAGCCCATCTGAAAGGAATATGATGTTTACATTGCTGGTTTCCTCTGTCTCACTTTAAGGGGCTGCACTCACACTTGGGGTAAATTTTTATAAGTTTTTGTGAAATGTTTCTGCATGTTTTTCTGGTTAGCTGCAACTCCATATTATATTTGAATGTACTACATAAAATGCTGTTTACATATGTTGGATAATACTTTGTTCTGGTTTTGCTTTAGGTGACTCTGCTTGAGTGGGGCTGGTTGGGTAAAATTACCTTGAGGGTAGTCTGTAAACATCTTGTACAACTTATATGCTGCCACCATGGTTTACATTGAATTGTTAGCAGCCTTAGGGAGCAAAATTTAGCTCTCTTCTGAGTTGAAGAAATTAGTTACTATTACCATGTAATTTCTTGCCATTCACAAAATTTCATAGTTTGGGTTCTCCTAGTGTAGTGGAAAGTAATCTGGAGACTGTAGAGAGTGTTCTACAAAGAGGAAAAGGAATCAAAGGAATAAGGAAGGAAAATAACCCTCCAAGTCTATCTACTAGTTAGAGGCTGTGACATGTTTGTAGCTAAAATTATCTGAGATCACCCAGCAGGGATTACAGATCGGCTACTATGACTGCATTCATAGTAGCTCTCCATGTCTACCATTTAAAGTATTAACTTAAACTGTACAGAGTGCTGAACACGAAGTTACACTGACAAAGCTGAGGGAGTGGTAACCTGTTCCTGGAAAGTAGGACGAACAATTTGAAAGCTTTGAAAGTTTGGCTTAGATGTGTCAGAATAGCACATCTGCCACTAAATTTCTCAGGAGAACAGACACACTGCTCTTTTTCTTTATGGCCATCCAAAACAGAGCTCCAGTGCAGTGCAAACAGAAGCCCTTTTGGCTTACGAAGCAGCTTACTTTGCTTCCTTGTTTAGGCAAAAAGTAAACTGGTAACCACAGTGGGTGAAATTTAACTCATGAGCCTCCCTCCTAGTTTCAGATGCTGCTTTGGGAACTTGTGAGCAGCTTAACACACTTCCCACAGAGATGCTTCTACTGCACGTTCTTCATCCTTGGACATTATGTGTCTGACCAAATACTTATTGAAAGCTGGTGACTCCCAGCACTACACACATCGTACACACACACGTATAAAATGAAGGGGTGCAGATTTAACCTCACTGTGAGACAGAGACACTTAAGTCTCTTACCCATTTTGCACTCTAACCTGAGTCCTGTCTTGATGCTCCTGAACAATGAGCAGCTACAAAGGATAAGGCTTAACAGATGACGGCTGATGAGGAAATAACAAAAGCATTGGTTCAAAGACTACTTTTCAAAGTTTCCCAGCTGCTGCGGAAATTTGCCTTGATGCTCAAAGCCCCTGCTAGAAATTCAAATGTTCACTTCAGAAATACAGATCTGGTGTCACGTCTCTGCGACAGAAGGCATTCAAATTCTTGAACAAACACACAATTTTCCAAATTGTTTTTCTGATGAGGAAAATCTGTTGAACATGGTGGGGAGGGCTTTAATGAGTTTTGAAACAATACAGGACATTCCTTAATGTTTTTATGAATAAGCATTGATGTGTTATGTCGCAGAGAAGACAGACACTGCACTGGTAGGTTGGAAACCCAAGAGGGAGTGCCAAACTACTTGTTACTAATTTTAGATGATGAATTGAACTGATAGAAGTGCAATCCATGTTCTCCTCCAGTCCAGCATCAGGTCCTGAGCCGGGAATTCAGCTACCTTTCTTATTCTACAGGTGTAACAGAAACAACGGGAAAGAGGTGTTATACTTAAGTTCGAGTTGTCTGGGGGGGTTACTTTTGTTGCATTATTTTTTAAACATGTAACCTGTTTAGCACGACTTTTTTTTTTTTTTTCCTTAAACTTCCAGCAAAAGCACGTGGTCCGTTGGGTATTATACCAATGCTTGGAAAAGGTGTGCGCAGTGAAGTAGTCCCTGCGCCAGCTGCGGCTCGGTGGCTCCAGGCCCGCGGGGCCTCGCCGCGCCATTCCCGCCGCAGCGGCCGCACCTGAGGGGCCTGGGCGCGGCCGCACGTGAGGGGCCGGGGCGCGCTCGCGGAGCCCGGCCGCGCCGCACTCCCATTGGCTGCCGGGCGCCACACGTGACGCTGCGGCAGCGGCACGTGCAGCCGTATTAAGGGCCGTCGGCGGCAACCGCCATCTTCTGTCGGTGCGCGGTGCGGGTGACCGTGGGAGCGAGGTACGTGAGGGGGCTGCGCGCTGCCCTGAGGGAAGCGGGGTGCTTTTCCGCAGGAGGACCCCCACCTCCTCCATCCCCGCCAGCGCAGTGCCTGGGCCAGGTGCGCTCAGCTTCCCCCGCAGACATCGGCGGCGTTCCGTGTCGACGAGCCTTGGCGCAGGGTGCCATTTTCTCTAATTTCGCAGTAGCCTCCGGAGCCTGGCGGAGGCAGGTGCTGGTGTGTTCTGTCTCCTGCAAGCAGGTCTGGCCGGGCGCAGCATGATGGAAGAAGACTGGAATGCCGAGATAGGGGACGAGACGTTACTCCCGTCCCTTGAGAAGGTATTGCGGGGCTGGGGGGTGCGGGCAGCTACGGCGCCGAATTATGTTTGCTTCTTTTCCCGTTCTTTCCTCCAACCCATGTCTCTGTGGCCTGAGTGGCTGCTGGGCAGTGGTGTCCCCTGTTCCCGTAATTTTTTGAATTATCGTAGGCAGACATGGGAGTTCACTATTTCTCAAGAGAACAGTTTTTCTCTGCACTAGTAATTTACTTGCTGCTGTTTTGTTCAGATATTAGTGATTGTTATATGCTGAAGCAGGCTTGACATGTCAACTGTGTATAATGTGATTTTTGGAAACATTCCGATGTGAACAGTATGCCACTTAGTATACTGAAATACAATAAATTGAAACAAACAGAAGAGTATAGGAGTTTGTATTTCACGAGATGCAGAAGACAACTTCTTTCAAATACTTGACTTCGTAGCTGTGTTTGTATTTATATACTTTTTAAAGCCTAAAATCGTTATGATGTTGTGCCTTTTTTCTTTCTGCAGGTTAACTTGCTTGAGAAACCAAATGACCCCTCCTCTGTCTTCAGTCGAAGCGTAGACTCATTTGGTATGTGAAAGGCACTTCTGACTGTACTGTTTGGAAGAATTGGTCGCTTGAGCATTGTTCAAGATTAAAGGAAGATAAAATGTTGTGATATTTTCATGGGACCCCGTGGAACAGCAGCATCAAATTATGTAGAGAGCATAATGAGAAGGCTTTCCTTTTGCTTCCAAAGGAAGCTTTCCAATGCTTCCTTATTTACTGCAATTATATAGTAACATATAACTATTAAATAGTTAAAGATAG
>JAOTQP010001179.1:17128136-17141616 GCA_026413545.1 Cichladusa arquata
GAAGCAAGGTGGAGTAGATAATGGACACAAGTAGGTACATATACTGACTCTCCACATTATTCCACTTCCAGCTAAGGGCTTTTTACAGTGAGGACCCCTGCAAGGAATGACAGATGCAGGACAGTTAAAAGTTTAATCTTGAGGGCAAAGAATTATCAAAATAGTCCAATTTTATCACAGCTAAGTAAGTTCAGCTGATTTAAAATCTACTATTTAATTTGTTTTGTGTGTATGTTAAAAGCGCAATAAAAGTTAGAAGAACTTGTCCTATTGTTCTATCAGAACAACATATCCAGAGATCCTGGAGTTGCAGACTAGATTGTACAGGTCAGTGCTTTTCAAAATATCAATAAAGGTGAGCTTAATAGTTTCTGCATATAAAGCCACATTAGTCACAAGGATGTGTGTTAGTCTGATTTTACCAAAATACTGTGTTTATCTTCCTTCCAATAACTCACAGAATTCAGAATACATTTGGGTCTATGCAGGAGTAATGTTGCTCTGAGAGAAGACTTAAAGTAAGGAAAACCTAAGGAGCTATTAAAAATATGTCCACAAATTGATGTAAAGAAAAAAATCCCAGAGCTCTTGAAGACAGGAACATATCATAGTATGTAAGTACATAGTACAGGTAAGGCTTACTCCTTACACTTTTCCTGTTCTTAACTGCCTCACACTTGAGGCATGTACACAGGGCAGCCAGACTGTACAGAACTACACAATCATTTAAGTTGTAAGAGACCAATCATACACCTATCACTGCTAAATCCACTCCTGAACCATGTCCCTGAGTGCAACATCTAGACCTTTTCTACACATTTTCAGGAATGGTAACTTTACAGCTTCCCTGGGCCAATCCTTGACAATTCAGGAAGAAATTTTTCCTTATAATCCAATGTAAACTGTCCCTGGCACAGCCTGAGGCCATTTCCTCTTGTCCTAATTTGGGATGAGAACCTATTACTTGAGAGAGCACACTGACCCTGACCTCACTACAACCTCCTTTCAGCTATTTGTAGAGTGATAATGTCCCTTCTGAGCCTTCTTTCCTCCAGGCTGGATAACCCCAGCTTCCTCAGCTGTTCCTCATAACACCTGTGCTCCAGACCCTTCCCCAGCTGTGCTGCCCCTCTCTGGAAGCACCTCAGTGTTTCTGCTCTGCTAAGCACCTCAGTGTCTTTCATGGAGCAAGGAGCCCAAAACCAGGATTCAAGGTGTAGCTTCTGTAGCTGTGACAGACACAGGTAGACAATCACTGGTCCTGCTGCCCACACTATTGCTGATCCAGGCCAGGATGCCATTGGCCTTCTTGGCCACCTGGGCACACCCTGGCTCATGTTCAGTCACTGTCACCAGCACTGCCAGGTCCTTTTCCACTGGGCAGCTTCCCAGCCACTCTGTCCCAGCCTGTGGGCCTGCCTGGACCTATTGTAGCCCCACTGCAGGTAGAGTAAGTTTTAAAAAGCATCCCAGCATGACACAGTATTTACTCAAGCTTTGAATGACATTTAAATCACTCATTCTGCACATACATGGGAAGATGTAAATTAATTTATTTTCTATCCACTGCACATGCAAAATAAAATTTAAAATAAACATACTGCACTGTGACAAGGAGGACAGCAGATAAGTCCACAAAGATACAAGGTCACCATACTCAGACTGTGCCAAAAAATACCTAGATCACAGCCTCCAGGAACAAGCCAGATAAACTTCCTTGGGTGGCCATGTAAGACACAATGAAATGAAAGTGAATGCTGTGAAGTGCTGCAGAGGGATCTCCAGTTTGACAGATGGCTGGATAAATGGCAAGGGACACTGGTGGTATTACCTCCATCCAGTCCGTGTCATCAACAATCCTGTAGCGAATATTGAATTTCAGTGTCATCACAGCATTTGAAATCCAATTCTCCCAGGAAAGCTTCAGAATGGTGGGTAGTAGTCCTGAGCTGACTGATACATTCTGAGGAGACAGCGGTTTAACTAGAAGAGAAGAAAAAAGTTAGCTCTGCAGCTGTAATTACCAAGCCTTTAGAAGCTGCCACACCATGTTGCAGCACTACTATTAAAGCCTTTCAGGACCTGAAATGGCTGCTACTTTACACTATCTTCTAAATCAGACTACTAAACAAAAAACTTGCTATCTGAATTGTGATGAAATCTCTCACCATCCCTACCTTTGCCCAGCACAGTTCAAGCTCTAGTCAACAATATTCATGCAGTGATAATTTTTGTAGTGAAGAAACATTAACAAGCAAGTTCAGCAATATGCTGCAGAAGCAGCAATTTTCTATCAAAGCTTTAAAGGGCATATAGTTACCAATGTTAATGGGATCAACAACCAGAGGATCAGATTCAGCCTTCCCAAGTGCATTTGTTGCTTCTACCCAGATCTCCGTGTTAACAAAGAACTGAATATCAGTAACGGTGCAAGAATTATTTACATCTTTTGGTATACAATCAGGAAAGATCTCTTCTGGCCTAAATAAAAGAGAAAGAAAAAATACGATACAAAGCAGTAAGTTTGGTTTTCTTTAGAGAGTATTTTAAAGTAGATCAGAGTGAGCAATTAGTTTATCTTGGGTGTTTCCCCTTTGCCTTAACTTTGTAAGCAGAGGGAGGGGAAGAAAAAGTGGGAATGGCTCGTATAGCCACAAATGCGTGATTGCATTAGAACTGAAACCAAAACAAAGTCTCTTGAGTTCCAGTCACATATCTTCAAAAGCACAAGCTACAGCACTATAATTAAATTGGTAAGAAAACCCGACTTGGCTTAAAAAATAAAGGAAGAACAAGAACTGATACAATTAATCAAAAGCAACATGGTCAGTAACTAGAATGCATTAAAAATGTAGTCAGTGCTACCCACATACCTTTCAAGAGGATGGTATTACAGGTGCAACACATAATTTACGTTCACCATCTTCTGCTACACTAACACTAGATAGTTCTAGAGGCATCAGAAAATTGGCAAAGCATTAACATTTTCTATCTGTGGATACTTTCTGCTACAACTGTTACCTAAACAATTCAGGAGAATGGGGTAGCTGGAAAGCTATAGGCAAACATTCCTGTTTCCAGAGCAATGCAACAATCCTGGACACTCCATTTTAAGTTACGCGAGACCATATAAAGTGTTTGGAAACTTAATTTGCTTTCACAGGAGAAATACTTTGCTAAAGCTTTCATGTTAGGATTAACTCTGAATAGTGTTTGTCCACAGTTCCTATGAAATACAGATAGATAATACCTTTTCAAAATTCAGTCATTTTATGTTAGTTTTTCTGCTTAGAATCATAGAGTGGTTTGGATTGAAACAGACCTATAAAATTCATGTAGTCTGATCCTCTGCAATGAGCAGGGATATCTTCTGCTTGTTTAGAATGGGATAGAACTGTCAACCCAGGAAAGTGTAAAGGTTTGGGTACAGTACCCTATTATTAGATGTACTGTACTCAAGCCACACTAGTCATGTATTTGAAGAATACAAAAATGAGATTACTGTTACCCCAAAACAAGTTCAGCAACAAAACTTCAAGTCTGACTCAGAATTACTTGAATGCCAACTTTTTAAACTCTCCCCTACCACCTCATACCAGAGAGACAGAAATGCTTCAGAAAACCGGACTTATGTTAAGAACACTTCCAAAGAATCAGGAATTTCCAGGACTGCTAGTTTAGCATAAAAATATTCTTCAGAATTATTTAGATATTCTACAGAGCTCTGCTTACCACCTGTATCTCAACCTGAACTGAGTATCCAGGAATGTGTGCCTTCCAGGGTTCCAGGTACAAGTCATAACATATGTGAATCTTGACATCTGATGCACAATGCAACTTAAGTTCTTGGGCTTCTCCGGGGCCACTGTACAGAAAGAGTTAGCAATAATTAATCTATACACACATTTCAATCCAGCAAGAATCCTTTTAAGTGTCCCACTAGAGCGATTTCTGTAAACATCAGAAGTATTTAATTAATTTTTTCTAAAGGATGTGGCAAAAAGTGCTGGATATCATCCTGCAATCGAAGTCAAGAAGCTTAAATAGCTGCTGACAAACAACAGGCTGTATAAGGATTAAGCATCTGCTAGTAAGGAACAACAAAAACTTCTATTCGGAGGCAGAAAACCTCATGTTAATCACCCCTCATCTAAATATATTTTAATTCACGGAGAAGAAAAAGAAATTAAAAATCAGTACTGAATTGGCACGTGGTGACTTTGCCAGTAACCTGAGCTCTAAAGGCAATTTGATACCCAGCTGAGGTATGGAAGAAACTTGAGCTGCAAACCCAAGAAAGCTTAAGGATCCTCATCAATGCACTGTAATGTGTAAGGAACTTCTCCAAAATGCAGCAAAACTATTCTATTTCCCTCTTAAACTCAAATTATAATATACAAAGAGTTTGTTTCTACCTCCTGTAACATCACTATTTACAGCAGTATAATATAGTTAGAGAATCTTACTTGCTTTCAAGTAGAGTTCTAGTTTCAGTAGAACGTTATGAACTCTATTGCTTTCTTCCTGAATAGTTACATTCTTCTCAAACCTGTTGCTAGTCTCATTATTTAGTTTAACTGACAGTACCAAAATACAATCGCTTTAAATAAAAATGCATCTCAGACTTGTAACATGAATTACAAATACAGAATGTCATCTGTATTAAGTTTATAATATAATTTCCCTGTCCTCACCTTTCCATATATTTTACCTTTTCAAAGTATTTTTTATTTTATCTTTTCTGGTACAATATTTGCTCCTCAGAAATTGAAATGGAAAACATTACTTTCCTTTGATAGCATTTTGTAAGTCATGCTAGAAGCACATCACTTTAAATTGTGAACTCAAGCCAGCCTTTTACATGTAGACCATTGAACAACTGCAGTACCTTCTGCCATCACTAGGAGACACAATTCATCAGCCATATCCAGCAATATTTAGGACACTACAACACTTGTCCTATTAGCAGCACACCAAGTAATTAAGAAGTAGCATATTATGTTATTCACATGACTTTCTCAAGACAGTCTTGTCTAAAAGCACTTGGTCTGAACCATGCAAATGCTATCATTCTAGAATAAATGAAGTTTATAAGTAGTTAAAAGTTCCTTATTTCCTATTTTCTTAGGTATAGAGGTAAAGTAACCCAAATAATATGTTCCATTCTTAAGGCAATTCGGGTCAGCCTTAGCGATACAGATTGACTAAAAGTTTCTCAGTCCATTAACGAAGAAAACATTATTTTCAAAATGTTAGTATAAAACCAGGACACATCACCTAAAACTATTTCCTCCAACTCTGGTACAGAAACAAGAAGTAAAGAAAAGTTAATTTCCTACCTTCTATTTCAGTTAAATCCCCATCTTTATTCTGTAATTCAAATCTGCTGCTTTTTGTTGTTCCATTTTTCCCTATTCCAACACTGAAATACTCCAGAATATTTTCTACTTTTTAGAAAACTTTATTCAGTGCACATTGAGCAGCCATGTTGGCATCTAATTTGACAATATTTTTACTCAATTATCCAGGAACTGAGGCAATAAAAATAAGTGCCTCAAGATACAAACACTTTCTATTTTTTGCATTTTCCCATTTCTCAGAAACAAATTTCTTAAGATCAGAATAAAATGTTAAAAATGGTACTCACAGCCCACTGTAACTGTAATTCCATAAATGTTCTGTTCAATCTGTCCATCTGCTAAAATGTTGCATGTCAGAGGAGTAGCTAGTGAAGAAGTGTCATTGAATGTGACACTGGAAACGGTTCTGTTTATTTCACGATACTGTTCTTTAGGTACCACTCTATTTTTAATCTTCCAGATAATCTGACTGGCATAGATATTGCCAAAGTCAAGACAACTCTCATTCAGAATGCATAATGCTGTGAAATTGGAACCAAGGGCCAGTACAGGTGACTCTGGGATGATGTGACCACATGACTGCACAAGTCCGCCTGAAGCTAAAAAGAAGACAAATTTTACATTTATTAAAAACTACACAACATTCCCTAATCAATATTGCTGATACATCACTAGTGCTATGTTAAAAACACTACATGTGTCAAAGCAGCAAGTTAAGTAGTTACATGACAATTATAAAATTGAAATGCATTAGTAGACCACATGAAGACTTAAGGGCAAAAACCAGCATAGTGTTCTTTAGGCTTTGCAAAAACATTTTACCAAGCTAGGAAAGCTCTATTAATAAACAGAGGCACTTAAAAAGAGAGAGAGGAGAATCAAGGGTTTCGTGTTTGTATCTTTTGAAGGAGGAAGTTATTATACTTGAGGTTACTCTTTTGATAAAAAAGTATTCTCTGTTAAGAAAGTTATCGTAGGAAAATCAGGGTAAGTATGCACCTCTGTTGTGGTCAACTAGTGTTAGAAGACCTTTTGCTCCCATCCAACAAGTATCTAGACAAAAAGCAAGCAGGTGCTTCAAACATCCAACGTAACTAGCTCTATATCCTCTTGTATTTAAGACACAAAACTCTTACCATCAGGAGAACAAATATTCAACACCAGACAGAAGCCATAGGCCACCCAGTTCCACCTAGAAAACATGCTGCACAGAATTTCTGTAACAAGGAAAGATACATATTTTTTAATTTTAACTATTACTTTTCACTTTAGATCAGTGTCAAAATCAGATTTGTATTTGTTCTAAGATAATTTCTCACATATACACATATATTTTCCTGGAAGCATTTGTATCTTCTCACGTTAGAATGAGCATATTGTTTCCATTTTCCTCACTGCTAAAACAAAATCAAATGTTTACTTAAAAATACTGAGGCTGTTTAAAGCTGCTTTAAGAAATGTGTCAGCTTTAGGTTTTCACACTGTATATGAAAACAAACTTTTCAACGGTAACTCTGTGGGAGGTTCAGTTAGAATACAGGTGTAATACTGTGGTTCAGGTTGTCAAATATAACCCTATGAATTTGATTATGGTTATCATACATACCTAACTTTCAAGGGCACTGATACAAAAGATTCAGACAAGGTTTAGAACAACTCACCACAAAACTATGTGTCTCATTTACAAGAGCAACTTAAAATACATTCAGGAACTACAAAGCACAATGCTTCCATATCAAGAACTGTTGTCTACTATAGAAAATGCACTAATTAATTCTTCAAATTTTACAAGGGAGCTTGCAATTCCCCAAAAGCTGGAGTTTTATATGGAGTTATTTTATAACACCGTATTTATTTCTGTATTGCAACAGAGCCCACTCGCTCTCAGATTCTGAGATTCCTAAAAAACACTTTAGAGAAACTGAAGCATTCACAAAGTAGCTTCCATCCCCATTATTCTGAAGCCACTAAGTCCATTCTGATTTTCTCAACTTACAGTTTTAAAGCAGCCCTAAACTACTAAAAGCAAGTGACCATCCTCTATTAAGCATATGAGCTACATTATTTTTAGCTACATTTACGCATCTTTACAGGAACAGGTAGATTGGCTTAGTGAAATAAGGTATTTAGTTCACAAGCTGATTTCTAGAAGCAGACTTCATACTATTCTTACACCTAGAAACTAAACATAGCCTCTTCAGGTTTACTAGGATTTGAGGTGAGATAGCTTACAGTTTCTAAAGTCTTATTTTCCACTAGCTTGACAGAACTTCTTTGGAAACTAGTATTCTGAACTTTACCCCATAAAAGGAAACTCATTAAAAGTTTTTAGGGAATTCCACAATATTCCCTAGAAAGGAAATTTAATAAGCTACACTTAAGTACTATCAGAAGAAACTGCAGTTTATGACAGTAAAAATGCCTTTGCTTTGATTGCATGTAATTTACTTAGTAACAGAAGGACACAAGGCATTTCACATATATAATTAAAACTAGACAGACATTTAAGCATGGATCACTACCAAGCCAGAACCTCATTCCTTATATATCAACACAACTAAGCCATTTTTTCTTTACAAATCAGGATAAACAGTGTAATGTAAAGAAAATCTCTATTTAAAGGAACAGCTAAATGAAAGCAGATCTCAAACATTTATAGCAGTCTTTGTAGGGTTCATCAACCTAGAGGTCTTTCAGTTAGAGCTAAAATAAAAGCCATCAGAATTACCCAGCAGTATCTTTATTTGCTTCTATGCTTGTGAGTTCATTACTTAAGCTCACCAAAATTTCCTATATAGAAACTTTATAGTAGAAACATTGTGATTGAAAGACTTGACAAATATACTAATGAGCATCTGTCACTGGAAGTTTGTTGGTCTGTTTTTGACTAAAAAACAAGTCATCAGACTGTAGCTACATGGCATTGAGAAGCAAAACGCTATTAATTTTTTCTATGTTCTACTGAAGTACTCTCACTGGGCTGGATGTAAGAACCACTTTATACTGCTTTAAATGCAACATGTATTTGGATATTTATTACAAGGGTACAGTAAAATAACCATATCAATTGATTCTTTCTTATTTTGGAAATCTCCAATTTCTGAAAAATAAGGTTTCATGAATTTTGGCATTTTAAAAAAATCCCAACTAATGTAAAAAATTTTACTATATTTTCATATTGAACAAAACCAAACTCTAAAGAGTATTCTCTTTTAGTTTAAATCACTAAATAAAAACAACTCATAGGGATCTACTTTAATGACTTATGTTAACATTTACTAGAATACGGCTTGTTAATCAAAGCCTATTGAGCTCTACTACGGATAGACCTTAAGATCTGTTATTTCAAGCAAGATTCATTTAAATTACTTAATCAGAACAATTTGAGTTGCAAAAGAACTGAAATGCATCAGAAGTCTGAGGGCAACTACAAGCTAGGTGGAAAGAAGCAGGGGCTCTGCTTCACTGCTAATTGCCAAAACCTGCAAAAGAACACTGAAGGAGAAATAATGAAACACATGTAAAAAGTTTTTAAAATGTTTCATTTCTCTCCCATTTGCTACCATGATTCACATCACCTTAGAATAACTGCAGGTCACCTATTACATCATCATAAAGTTACTTGTTTTCTTTTGGGTCATTATTTATTAAAGTCAAACAATATTTCCACAAAACTATTCTCTGATTTTCACACTAGCAGTTATTAAGTATGGCTCAAGTTATTAAAATCATATTGCAAAGCAACTGAAAGTATAAATAAATAAAAAGCAATAACCAACTTAATAAGTAAACAATAATACATAATTATCACACATTTTGTCTTAAACTATGATTTTTCACTGGAAATTAAAATTAAATTCTATCTATTCATATAAGTGCCATTTCTGTATTCACCTGTCTTCCAGACTTGAAAACAACATTACAGTTGTTCCAAGCAGATTCATCCACACGTAAGAGACTTAAGTTCAAATCTCTACTACTTTGCAGTTTGGAAAGAAGAGACTGAAGTTCAAATCTCTACTACTTCGCAGTTTGGAAAGTTTAGCAATTGTTTTGAGGGAGCAGATAAGCCCTCCACAAATCATACTACTCAATTACACTACAGTCAGCTCCTGAAAGGCAAGAAAACAGAGCTTCATGCGCCATCACCTGCAAAAGAGAGCTAAGTGGAAAGCCCTACTCTACAGTCCCACCTACAGTGTGGAAACCCAGCAGCTGAAACTATAGTGTCAAAGCCACGCCACAATTCAGCATATATCTGTTTTAGGCTGTTCTGATGTATTTTACTTACCCTCATCCCCTGCTGATCAATGCAGTTTGAAGAAGACTGAAGCTACACACCTCCAAACCCACAAAGGGGCTATTACAACCCCTTCTAATGTGTGCTATTTTAAAAAACATTAGCGTCTCTCAGGCTTTTACAAGACTGATTCTTAATTGAAATGTAGCTGTGGAGGAAAGATCCAGAGTTACACTAGACACTTCCACCCATCTTGCCTACATGAAAGCTATAAAAGAAATGAAAAAACAAAATAAATGGTGGGACAAGGACCCACACTTCATATTAGGATGGGCAAGATACTCCTATGCAAATTAGTGTTTTTTTATCTGAGTGTATAAAAATGCTCAGGCAAAGACAGTACAGAAACTCAGCACATAAGCTACACCAAACCTTAAAAGACAGTGCCATCACTCAGCAGTAATGCTAAACACTAATTGTTCACCATTAACGATTTTAAGTCAGACTAAGCTGTTAGTCTAGACAACAGAAAGCTCAATCATTTCTCTTAGTCACTACACACAGCTCAACTCAAGTTTTATGTTTTACTGACTGGTACAGTGTCTATTTATCTAAGGTGAAAGCTGAACCTGATGCTGAAGGAACATTGAAACAGCTAGTTATTCAGATGCTTTTTATTAAAAATAAACCAAACCAAAGAGCCAAACTTTTTATCTATACTATGCAGTTGTTGTGGGTCACTAAGTGAAGAGGCAAGGGAGACAGAGAAAGAAACAGACTTTAGAAGTTTGCCAGGTTATTCTCATGGTTTAGTGGCAAAAGATCAAAATCCATCAAAATACTATTGAGTAAAACCAACATGGTAAATTTAGAATGCTGCTGGTGACAGTCCTTAACTGACAGAAAATGAATTACCTCAAAGAGGAAAAATCTTTTAAAATGCTCTGATCATTTCTGTAAAGACAGACTTTTAAAACTCATATGCCATGAGATCACCCCATTTAATCTCAAAATCAAATGGGACTTCTATTATTCTTCACATCCTGCAGCCATTTTGAAAGGAAAGCACTAAGCCTTTATGCCTGATCCGTAAATTGATGCTTCATGCAGTGTCTATGAAAAGCTAATAACCATAAAATCAAACCTTATACACACAAAGTAGCAACAGTGTTGAGTTTTAAGATCAACCTATGACTAACAGTTTGTGGACTAGTATCAGGTTTTCACGCAAAACAGGTATCACTGCTTATTCTGACCAAGAGAGAAATCTTAAAAATTAATCTTATTTCATAAACCAAGAGATCTGCCCCAAAATGAACACAGAAATATGTCATTTTATAATGGGTTATCTCTCCATTTTAGAGAGGTGGCAACTCCTGTCCAAGTGACCTATAAATCACAATGTCGTTTAAGAAACTGGAGCTAAAATAGCAGGTTCTTGCCAGCAAAGCCAGCTCGGAAGTCAGGAAGCATAGATAACACCACAACCACCACAGGAAGGTGTTCAGTCTATTAAGGCTCATCATCACATCAATCACAAGAGAACAAAGGTTGCGGGAAAATGGATTTCCAGAAATGTCTCAAAAAAAAAAAAAAAAACAAACCAAAACAAATCAACAAACAAACAAAAAACAAAACAAAAAAACCCCCTAGGTTTGCAGCTTCAAGAGGTAATCTGCGACTAGAAAGCCACACAGCTCAGGCAGAGAGAACCAGGGATGCTTCACAAGCAGCTACTGCTTGAGGTTTTATAACAAGCCAGACTGTACTTAAAGCCTTCTAAAAGCTGTAACTATCCTCAAGGAATTTTGATTACTCAAACAGTAACTGCTTTCTAATTAAGCGTATTTCATCTGCAAGCTTCCTTCCTTCCTCCAAGCTTACTTCCTTCTTGGAAATATTTATGAGATTCAAAAAACACCAGATACCTCTAGGAGAAGCACTTGAGAATATTATGTAACATTATATGAACAGCATATTCTGAAATACACTTCTGTATTTAAAATCTCTACATACAAATAACATCTCTATCCCTTTCACCATCTAAGCAAGTAATTTCTCTACATTACTTATTCCTCTGCCTCTAGAAGGAAGCTTACCCCTGGAGTTTTAGTAGAGCCAGCAGAATAAAAAATAGAAAGAAAAAAAGAAGACCAAAGAAGGTACAGAGTTTGAAATTACTGAAATACCTAATTAATACCTAATACCAAATATTTGCTTGCAATAATTGAGTTCTTTCTGGTGCCTTCTTAAAACAGTAAAACAATTTCTCTGAAATACATCAGAATTTTCTCACAGCTAGCAAGTAGTTTCAGTCCAAAAATCAAATTAATTTATACAAAGTAATGTCTTAGCACTCTGTGTTGTCATTTTGAAATCAAACCTTCCAGACTGATGATAAGCAGTGCTGCCTCTCTAATCTAGATAGTTCTTGCTAATACAAGAATAATTAATGAAAATAATGGCCAAAAAGTTCATTTAATTTCACATAATTGTGCTAGTGCTAATCCTCCAGACAAGCAGCAGAAGAACAGTATCTCCATTTAGTGTACTCACATACAGACGTGCATCTATCTTTCTCCTCAGCCGAGGATATTTATCTATTGACCTTACTTGAAGCACCACATTTCCAGACATAAAGAACATCCAAATAATTACTTTGAATGCTCAACTGCTAGGAAGTAATCTCAAAATTTAATCATCCATTTACATTCTTATTGTGCTATACTAACATACAGATAAAAAAATTTGTTCAGAAGTTACATGCTTTGAACAGTATATTTTACATAATTATGCCTCTGAAAGTAACAGCATATAGTAAGCATAAATACTGTGTTTTTATAGAAAAGAGGGTGAAAGAAAAAAGATCTTAACTCCCAACAGCAGCCAATCTCTTCAGGTTTTGGATTCCTGATTTCCCCCCTCCACCCCTCTGTAATTGGACCACTAAGGACAGAACTATAATCCCACGTAGTTCTATAACCTGGTAGTAGAACTGCAGCTATGTGTAGAACTATGCCTCGGCAGTAACAAGCAGCCACCATCTGGCAAACGCCTAGTCAGCCTAAAACAAGCCTGAAAACTGAGACTGGGAATTATTCCCCTCCATTCTGCCAACACACTTGGCAGACTGCTTTCCTTTGTGCCTCAGTTTCATCATCTGAGAGATGAAAATAATGACGCCTTTTTTTTAGGGAAAGCATCAGACCCCATTACAGGGATGACTGGGGCTCAGGAGCACATGGGAAGTAACCACACGGCCACTGTACCCGCTCCTCCCTAATTCCTCAGGGAATCCCCTCCACGACTTGGACCAGCAAAAAGACGAAGCGTGCGTATCTTTCAGGGCAGCAGCTTTCTACCATCTACAGGCAACAAGAGCACACCACTTGTGGTGACGGCAACAAAACGCAAACCTCTTCATCAAGGAAACGCCTATCGCTGGCACAGCCACGCTTATGTGACAATCGAAAAAGCCGAAAGGACGCGAGTCCCGCAAGGGTCGCACACCTCTGCCGCCTCAGACGGCCGGCGCTAAGCACCCCGCTCTGGGGGGCGCAGATAACCTTCAGCCCGACCCTGCCGCGCCGGGCCGGGCAGGGCTGCGGACGGGGCACGGCCGAGCGGCCCTGCCAGGGCTCGGCACCCCAGGCCCCACAGCGAGCGGCCCGGGCGAGGCCATGTTGCGCTGCGAGCGTCACCGCCGGGCAGCTCCGCCGGCGCGGCGAGGGGAGGCTGGGCGAGACGAGACACCGCCGCGGGGCACGGCTGGCCATCGGCCCGGGAACCGAATGGCGCAAGGCTGCCCTCCACCCGCCCACCTCGGCCCGCCCTCGAACGAACGCCCCGGTGCCCCCGCCCGCGGCGCACGGCCCGGAGG
>JAOTQP010001179.1:17142974-17154323 GCA_026413545.1 Cichladusa arquata
CTCTGGGCGGCAGCCGCGGGACGCCCGGCTGAGAGCAGCGGGACCCTACCCGCGCCGCCGCCGGCCCGGCCTCTGGAAGCTTCTCCTGGCCCTTGCCCGGCCGGGCCTGCGCGAGCGGCGCGGGTAGTGTTGTCCTGAGCAGGCCTGGGCAGCCGGCGTCCTTCCCGGCGTTTCGCAAGACTCCCTGGGGAGCACGGGCAGCTGCAGAATGCTCTTGTCAACAGCTGCGGTGTGAGCAAAGCGCTGCGATCCAGAGCAGTCTCGATGTTTCAGTCCATTAAAACCGGTCAGAATTCCAGTCGCTGAAAAAGGTGGGAGGCTAGGTTGCTAAGGAATGGTCCTTAATATAGATCATTAATATGATCATGACGCAGCTTATCCCTGGACTTTTCTTCATTCAGTAACTCCGAAAAATTACTTTTGTAAATCAGAATCATGTGCTCTAAGGTGTTTTCTTAATTTCAGATTAATTTTTTTGTTTCCAATTCATGAGTAAGAAAGAGGACATTTCAGTGCCACGCCTCAAACTTGCTGCTGAGAATGTCAAAGGATGCTCTTCCTAGCGAGGAAAGTACCAGACATCACTGATGCATGCTCGAGTTTCTTCCTGCCAGATGTTTTAGGGTTTTACCCCTTTAGTTCTTAAATTATGTTTAGGCTCAAGTAGGATATGAGGTACATTACACTTCCAGTTACATCTTTAGATGAGTGGGCAGATTGGCTAGATAAAAAAGACATCTACCTATTGTGCCTGTTTCAGGCACTGGCATGAGCTGCTAAAAGGACAAGATTTGGTACTTTGGAAAAAGATAGTGGAACACAGTCTCCTTCTCATAGATTTAGTACCAGTCTGATTATGCTTGGTGTCCTCTCGCAGATGGCTTAATAACCAACAAAAATGTTGTTGCTAATTCTGAAAAGATTGTATTTTTTCTATGCAACAGAGTAAAGCTGGATGGATACTTTTAAATGGTCATTTTAGTTGCTCTACTTTCCTAACAACAAAATTGTCTGTATTTAACATAATTTCTGATAGGTATTTATCTAGGGTGCAGATTAAGTTTATTACTTTATGTCCCTGCTTGCAGCTGTTGCTGTCTAGTAACATTAGATACTGTAGATACTGCTGTTTTCTCCCACTGGTGTTCTCTATGCTCAGTAGACTCAGTCCTTTCCTCGTACATCCTGTATTTTCTCATACAAGACTTCTGGTGTTCAAGCCCTTCTTAAGATACAAGGACAAATGACATCTGGGGAATAAGTTTCACATTTTTTCAGTGCAGTAAAAGCATTACACTTGGTCACTTTTGCTTTCTCACCAGATAATTGTTACTATGTGTGTTTACATTGATTCTAGGTTACAGTTTGAGACTGCATAAGTACAGTTTATTGTCTAATTGGTAGATTTCAGTGTGTATGGATATGCCTGCTTCAGCATCCTCAAAAAATCAGTGTTTGGCAACAAATCTTTAAGTGGGACCAGGCTCTAACTAGAAGGACTGAAAAAACAATGTTTTTTCTCTTGTTTTAGCATGTCTTCTGTTTCTTGTAAGATCACTTGAGTTCTTCTGCTAAACAGGCATTCCAGAAGTAGGCACTCCAGTCTTCTCCCTCCCCCCAGATGACAGAAACCCTCTTATGACATTCTTATTCTGAAATCCTATAGCCTGAAGCGATTCGTGGTATATTGCCAGAACTTGTAGAACAACCTCCCACCTCACTTCAAAACCAGTCCTGTGACAGGCTTCACTTGTGTATAACATGCATTGTAACTCTTCAAATAAGCAAGAGATTGTGCATTTCACAGACTATTTATGGACTCAGTGTAAAACTATGTACACATATATGAAGTTGTGTAGAAAAACAAAATAATTTGTTTCCAACTGTACTTAATTTTTCAGTATTGGTGCAAAATACAATTTATTCACTAACAATTTAATTGCCAAAAATCTGATTGTTCTTAGACACCAGCCATTTTCTCCTGCAAGCAGGTAAAAAGTTATTAACTTTACAACTGCCACTGGATATAATCAGGACATTTAGGATCCCTGGTAAAGAAGAGAATTAAGCCATTCAGGCATGTTGTGAAGTGCCTTTTCTATACATGGATGATTTCCTGGAAGGACTCTTTAGTTTGATTTACTGCCTCTTGCCTACTGAGGCGTGTTATATGACTTTATACTGTACTGTATATGCAGTATAGTGCTGGTATATAGGAAATATAAACACCAGTTATTTAAACTTTCAAATACTGAGAGAAATGAAAAATTCTGACCACATTTTAAAAATGTTCCTGCCAGCTAGCATTTTAATCTGCACATTGAATAAAGCATTATATTAAATGTTTATTTTATATATTTAGTTAGATGTTTGGTCATATATCCCCTAAATAAATGAGGCAAGAATAAAATAAAGCTACTTTTCAGGATTTGGAAGGTGTTTTATATCAATTACCCTCTGCTTATTCACACTGCAATTTATATCCCAACATAGTGCTCACATCAGAGTTATATAGGATATTTCCTAGCTCCCGTGATACATAGTTAAGATATCAGTCAGTGAAGCATGCCTTTACATCCTCGGCTTTCTTAGTCCCAAAAAGAAGGAGATAGCATGGAAGTGTAGAGATGGGCACTGACACTTGGAAAACATGTAGCTGTTGGCAAAGGTTGATAGCTGTTCAACTGAGGGAGCAGCGATTTTTTGGAGAAGCTGTTAGAGATTGCTGAGGAATAAACTTGTATCACTCTATGGAGATTCTCAGCAGCTTTGTAACAAGTTGTGAAAAGCGTGCAAAATCCACTGAATCTTACAATAGGTGAGCCACAGAGAGGAAAATCTTTCTGGAATGTATTATTATCTTGGTATAAGGACATGGAGCATCCTATAGATGCATCAGGGGTGTGAAAAGATTCCTCACTCTGACTACATGAGGGTTTTTTCAGTAATACATCTCTCTCAGAACAGGGAGGTTGGGAAAGATTCTCATAGTAAGGGAGAAGCTGAACACCACCAACCTTTAATGACAATGTTCTGACCCGTGCCAAAATATTTTCTGTGATATGGGTGAATCACTGTATAGAACTATTGGCCTGGGAGGTCCAGTGAAACATTGAAGTCTCTTACCAAAGTGATGATGTTGTCTCAGCTTGTATTGCTTCTCCTGAGCTTGAACTTAGGCTCTCCAATGTCTGACATTCTTTAACATGAAGTAGAGTCACTTTATTTTTTCCCCCTTTGGCCTGAATGGTCAGAACAGTAGCAGACTGTTTTGTTGAAGCCACAGTCTTGTAGGTCATAAAGTCATAGTGAAGCCCTCTGAAGAGGTAGGGTGGAGACAGCAGCAAGAAAAAAAATGGCTGATGTAACTATTGGAAATGATTTAGTGACAGTTGCAGCACTTCACAGCCTTTTAACTTACCAGACTTAAGTAGATCAGTGGCAGCAAAAAATAGACTTAGTAATTGATTACTGCGTGTTGAGGGAAACGGGAGCATATTACTTTTTTTCAAGAGCAGGTATGTGTTTGCAATTTGTATGACAAACGAGTAGAGTTCACTGAGCCACAAGCAGCCATTATGGCAATCTTGTATACACAACTGGATGCTTGATAGCATCTCTTTACAAGGGAATGAATGATGCCTATTGCAACAGGACAGAACTCATTCTTTAGCATTGCTGTGCCCAGTGAAAGGGCATAAAACCTGACACTCTGGACAAGACCTTGCAAAATTCAGCCAGGGTCTGTAGAGCTTCACCAGGACATTAGAACGTCAGGAGAATCTTGTGATCATTGGAAGAAGCTAAGAATTGGGATAGCTGACTCCTCCACATGTGATATACTTGATAGGAAAGCTTTGGATTGCTGAAGAGGGCTTGACCTAGTTCTTTCGTTCTGATTCTCAAGAATAGGAATGGTAACACCATGAAGCTGCATCAGTAGGGCATATAGAGCAGAAAGAAGATGGGTTATAGCCCACTTTAAATTAATGACACGTCTAATGGAGCAGTGTGGAACCTAGCAATCTGCTTGTTTTTTTATGGTGGAAATCACAGAGCTCATGACATTTAGCCTAGACTGGAAGCTTTGACTGATGGAACATACTGCTAGGGGGTGTTTTTAATGAAAAGATAGTGGGTAGTAGCATAATCAGAAGAAAAGTGGTCTGTTCTTCATGGAGAAACGGGCCCAAAAGTGAGATCAGCAAAAGGAAAACAAATACGAAATTTCAGTGAAGATAAAAATACTGTGAAGGGTCAAATTGATCAAACGTGGAAAATGGTTAAGTCAGAATGAGCAGTACAGTTCACTGAGAAGACATGCTCATTCATAGCTAAGGTGAGGTGAAGGTGTTATGCTGCAGTCTCTTACACCACATGGGAGAGCTGCCCATGAACTGAGTATGATTTTGGCAGCTGCTGGAGCTAAAATGCCTTTGGAGTCATTCTGCACACAGAGACCAGAATGTGGATGTGTCCTTAAGGCAGAACTCTTGGGATGTGTATAAGAAGACTCAATTAAGAGTAGCAGAAGATGATTAAAAAGAAAATGATGCTTCAGATTGGCTGGAATTATGTTTTCTACTTGGCCACAAAGACTTTCATGAGCAATATAGCCAATAAAAAAATATGCAAGAAAATGTAATTCATTACTTTTTTGCTGAAGTGATGAACTATTTGCACAAAATAAAGTAATGTGTGAAGAACAGTTGGGCTCACAAAAGGCATGCTAGCAATAGGAAAAAGCATTCTGAAACCAAGGCTGTGATTCAGTGTGCTCTGTTACAGGAAGCTAGTCTGTCTTATATCAGTGTAATTGTAGATTCCTTTCTGATGCCGACCTCTTAAAAAACACATGCGTGGCACTTCTGTCCTTTTCAGTGAGCGAGGGAACAGTCTTAGTCAGGCAAATTAGCACTAGCCATGGTTATCCAGGCCTTCCTTTGAGTTTTGGACAGGCAGTAACAAGGTTCTAGCTGGTGAAGACCAGCGCCGTGGACGTGCCTTTTCAGGTTGTGTGATGACTGGCATACAAGGTGTCAAATCACAAATGGAGCTAGTGTTCTTGGTCTTCAACTGCAGAATGTAGCATGGACAGCAGAGAGGCTCCTAAACCTGTACAACACACGGTGGTTGCTCCATTTAGCCTTAGCCTCTCCAGACTAAGGCTAAAACTTGTCTACGTGAGATCTGGTCTTAGTGGCTAAGTGACTCGAAACACAAAGAGTGTATAAGAGTTAAGCTGTGGTTGGAAATGTTGGCTTTCTGATACTACAGCTTGTGACTTCTCTGTAAAGGATGGTAGAGAAATACTGAAGAAACAGTTTACATGTAGCTTACAGAAGGGAAATGTGCTACAGGCAAAGTACTGACAAGTCCTTTTTGTATTTTTCCATGCTATACCTAGTGTTCTACACTATACCACTGAGATCTATACAGTGAGATACCACTTGATTGCCAGGAAGGGAGGTATCAGCAGTGATAGGTAGGTAATTGTCTTGAAGTGACACATTTAAAAAAAAAGTCCTTGACAGCATTGTGCTTCAAGTTTTCTGCTTGAACTGTTAGAAAACACAAAAGGCTGGAGCCTGTTGCTACAAGTAAAGACTGGAATTCACAGGGAAATGCAATCTCATCTCTAACACTGAAGCTAAGTTAGTATTAGATAACCAGTCACTGACTGCTGCCTTATAGTTAAATTGGTTAATGCTATTCAGAGGAAAATTAAGGATATGCATAGGAAAATATTTTCAGTCCTGAGTACTGATAATATCATAAAAATGAATGCTTTAGTGATAAAGAGTAACAACGTTGTATGGTGGAGGAATGAAGACCTCAGAATAAGAGCAATTGAAAAAGCAGTGAAAAAATTCAGATGCATTTGTGTGTAAACATGCAACTAAGAGATGCAGAAAGGAAGGTAGGATTTTTTACATGAAATTGTATAGAGCATAAAATAGAAAACAGAATGAAGGAGAACAAAGGAGAATATTGGCTTTTGATAATAATTTCTAATTGCTGAGGCAATATACTGTATGTATATTTATATACTATATATATATACACCATACTATATATGTATGTATATGTATATGTATATGTATATGTATATGTATATTTATATGTATAGCTTCCATTAGCTACAAGAATAAATAATTTATATCTGGAGTGAAGAAGTACCTAGGAAACTTATGCATTCACAAAAAAATTAAAAGAAACAGTAATAGTTTGTATTAGCAAATTCATATGGCAACTTCATACATGATAGCAAGATACAGGAAAAGATCTTTGCCCCATATGTTTCACTGCCTTTGAGGATCTGTTTTGTATTGCACATTTGTGGTCTCATTGATCTATCTTCTCTTCTTTTGCTACTCTACCATTTATTTACCATTTGTTATCATTTGTTAAAAGTTTTTCCTTTCTTTTATCTCCTTTTGCTCATTTTGTACTTTGCCATAGCCAAACTCACATTCATGTATTTTCCTGTTTTTTCTGCTCCCTTTAGCATTACCTGTTGTATTTACAAGTTGTCCAGCATCAGTCTATCAAAATAATTCCTTTTAAGAGTTATTTTAGGAGAAGGTTAATGGCCTAAAAACACTTTCCTTAATTTATACTATCACTCAGCTATATAACAAATCAAATTCTGCCAAAAATCTGATGTGACAGAGTTCCTTTTCCTCATGTGTCACCGGCATGGCATAACAAGTGCTTTGCAGTCAGATTTTAACGAACGAAAATGATGGTGGTTGTGCATAATCAAGTCCAATTTGTCAGTATTGAGACTCCTCCATAGTGCCAATAGCACTGAAAGCTTACTTTAAGAGATAAGCCAGAGACACATGAATCCTAGCATGAGAGCATCTCCTTCACTAATCTCTGAAGCATTCTTTTTAGAGCCAAGGCACCAATGTAGAAATTTTTACTTCATTATTACTTCAAATTCTGTTATGAATATTTGTAATCAAACTTTAACTTCCAAGAACAGAGCTTGGTATGTTTTGCGATTTCTTTTTCTGTGATTTTTTTGTTCTCTCACTCACATTTCCCAGACTGAGTAGGAGCACATTGTCTTGCCAGTGTATAAAAGTAAGAAAAAAATGTAGATCTTCCCCAGAACCAGAAATGCTAAAAGATAAAAGAAAATAACAGAAACACGTTAGTGGTAAGAGATGTAACATACATGCCAAACTATTTGCATAAACATAGACTAGTGCTCCCTCATTCTTTACTTCATCATTGTCTACTAATTTCTTTTTCACTTTCATGTCTCTCTTCTTTTGCCTTTCCTTTTTTCTGTAAGTGGGGCCAATTGTCATTCATTCTGTAAGGGTTTACTTAAATGTATGTTGCCTATAGTTAATTAACCAGTGGGCGAATCCTCTTGAAGAGTTCTACATACTCAAGATCATGTTCAAGTCACATCATCATCAGTATATCCTGAGAGATGCAAACTTTTTGTATTTCAGCGCCTTTTCTGAATAGAACCTTTATGAAACTACTTGCTAGTATTTCCTCCAAAGTTATAGTTCATTATATATTGTTTGAATTTTATTATATAACTGTGACAATCAATATCAACTAATATAATAATTCATTCACCAATCAGAAGAGGCATTAATATTTTTACTATCCTGATAATTTGTATGCAGTCCCTATTCACGTGAATAAATGTATTTCAGAAATGCTTGTAATTTCATATATCACTCATTATTGCCTATTAAGCTTGATTCAACAGAAGTAATAAATTACTTCTAATGCATTGGATATGATGAAAAATTCTCAGATTATGTTGATATTCTCCTCCTGGCTTCTTCTTCTCAGCTTCATGCTGTAAATTGCATACATATCAAAATGTAACATGTTGGTATAGAAAATATATGTAGGTTCTTTTAAACTAAATTTTTCAAAAACAGTAGTGTGGACTTGTATCATCTTTGGATGTGTTAAGTGCACTGTTCCCCCATAAGCTGGTAAGTGGGTAATACAAGCTTTGAGAGAAGGGTAAAATCACAGAGCCTGCAGAGTTTGCTTTCTAAATTATTTAGCAAATTATTTTACAATTCTATGGTAATCAATAACTTGTCACTAAAGATTGGGCTATTAGCCCATGTGCTGTCCAATGCATTTACTACTGAATTACTGGAATGTATTCAACATGTCTTATTTTTTTTTAATGTTACGTTTATGCATACCTTATTACAAGTTTAAATGAGCATCACTGGTAATATACCTACTTTATATAGGCTTAGATGACCATTAATGCCTGGAAATACAGCAATACATTCACAGTAACCAACCATATGCCTTGAAGTGATTCTATATTTACTGCATTCCATATGTCATTTTGAAAAAAGCTATCTTATAGTGCCTTTCCTAGTTCTGGGAAAGCTTTTCAAATGTTGTCTAAGCTATGGTATAAAGTTGCTTTGCAAATTGTTGGCAGCTCAGGGTTTGTAGAGCATTTGGTGTACTCAGGAATGACCTGGTAGTTGCTGTCTCTCTGATCTCCTGCAGTGTTTAAGTGTCAAGCTGTCCTTTTGATGTCTTGTCTCCTTTAAATCTTGTTTCACTGCATTTCTTTTCCCTGGTGTTTGCATCTCAATTTATTTAGTGTTGTCCAGGGCATGTCTCACCATCCAGAGGCAAATATGGTTAGGTGTATTGGTATCACAGCCTATGACTGGGGGCAACCCTTGCTACTGACAGAAATACTAGGAGCAGGTACAGACAGGGGAAAAGTGGAAGCTGTAAATAACGAGGTGCTATTCTTAGTGCCTGAGTTAGGAATTTATGGTGGCTGTATTCAGCACTGCTGAGGCCACACCTCGAGTGCTGTGTCCAGCTCTGGGCCCTGAGTGCAAGAAAGACACTGAGGGGCTGGAGTGAGTGCAGAGAAGGGCAATGGAGCTGGGGCAGGGTCTGGAGCACGAGCAGCTGAGGGAGCTGGGGGTGTTTATCCTGGAGAAAAGGAGGCTCAGGGGGGACCTTATCACTCTCTACAACTGCCTGAAAGGAGATTGTAGCCAGGTGGGGGTTGACCTGTTCTCCCAGGCAACCATGGCAGGAAGAGAAGAAATGGCTTCAAGCTGCACCAGGGGAAGTTTATATTAGATCTTGCAAAGAACTTCACGGACAGGGTTATTAAACCTTGGAGTGGATTTTCCAGGAAGGTGGTGGAATCGCCATTCCTGGGGGTGTTCAAGATACAGCAATGTATAAGGCATTTGGTTTTGTGATCTATTTGGCATAGTGATGTTTCATCAAAAGTTAGGCTTCATGATCTTGGAGGGATTTTCCAACCTTAATGATTCTATGATTTTGTAATGTTTTCAGTGTCTGTCTCTTAGAGTAGCCATTATACTGTGTTCTAGTCTTATCCACTGAAGCTCACTACTGTTCTCAGTATGGAAATCAAAAATACACCGCTCCCAGACAACTCAGCACAGTGAGACTTCACATGGGGATATTTTCTCTTCTTCAAAGGTTGAGAACTCTGTAGTAAAGAATGCAAAATTAATGGGGCTGAGAAACAAAGAAAAAACAGCTCTGCAGTGGAGTGATTATCACTTTCATTGGGAGCAGAAACATCTTGTTTTCAGTGTCTGCTTCCAGAGATACTTTGAAATGTGTGCATGCTTTTCCCTCCACTGGCTTTAAATGTTAGTTGCTTAGTTAGCTAGTTGAGTGGAAACTTTTTGGGTCACCATTATGAATGTAAGGTATCTGAAAAATTACTTCTTACTTATATATATACCCAAAGCTACAATCAAGATAGGAAATTAAGAAGAGTTTTGAATGATTTTTGTTGTTGTTTATCTAACTAAAATCCAGTTTTAGAAAATGCAGGTTTAGTCATTTAAAAAAAAAAAAAAAAGAAGGAAAAAGAATTTTGCAGGTTTTCCTCAAGAGATCTGAAGGGGTTAGAAGAGATCTGTGGCTCTTTAGGACCAGGTGGTTATTTGGTTTTTTTTTCTGGATTCCCTGATACCCCTCATTTTTCAAAACCTGGATCATGCTAAGTATAGTCCCAGTCAGTTTGTCCTGTATGGCTTCCTGACCTAGGCTTAGTGCTGAGGCACTCCTCCATGGTGCATTATGCCTTTTCCAGGAGTGCACTACCTCCCCAGGAGGTTTGTGAGATCAGGCAAGGTGTTGTATGTTCTGGGTAGTCGGTCTCACCCTGGATCCATTGGCTGTCCGTGCCAGGTTGGAATGCCCTCCTGATAACAATTCATCCCATCTTGTTTCTCGACTGATTTACAGTACCTTGTACCAGGGCTGGCACTTGGCTCCTGGATAAGACATGGCCTAGACTGCTGAGTGCCTGGGAGGGTGAGGACCTAGCACTGCTCCTGTGGTTTGCACAGCAGGGCTGAGCTCTGTCAGGGCTTCTTGCCTGTGATGCTCACTCCGCCAGAAAAGGGCCATCCATCAGGATTTTCCTTCACTCTTTTTTTCAACCACTCTTCCTTGTGTCCTGTGTAACAAGAAATATTGAGAAAAATTATCACACCTACCACCTAAGTGATGTTATCAAACACTATTTTTTAATGACAAACTCATTAAGAACAATAAACCTTTGAAATATCCTTTGTCTTCAAGAATGAAAGATTTCTGAAATCAAACTCTTCTGTATCATTCTTTGTAAGGAAGAATGTTGAATTTCAGGTAGGATAGTTTCTCAGTAGGAGAAATAACATGGATCTAAGTAACTGAATTACTTGTTTTTTTAGAATGCATTTGGATACTCACCAATTAGGAACAAAAATTTTATTCTTTGTAAAACGTTAGGGAGTTAAATCAAGTTTCTCATGCTACTTTTGTAATTATCTAGAAGAGATGACAGCATGGACAGAAGAAGAATGCAGAAGCTTTGAAAATGCACTTCTGATGTATGGAAAAGACTTTCATCTCATACAGAAAAACAAGGTTAGTATTTTACAGTTAAATGGAGGAGTTGGTAAATAGTATGATACTGTGTGAAGGCAGTCTGTCAGAAGCCATACAGAGAGGGAAATAAGAACCGTATTAAAATGAATTTGGCAGTTTTGAATTTTCCTTTCTTTGCACTAATATTTCCAAATGTCATTGGAAATACTAGGCATTGTGATGAGTTAATATATTATCTCTGAAATCAACTTAGGTTGACATTACTTCTATTTATGCTATGTGCATTACAATTCAATTTAAATTCACGTCTTTTCTAGTGAAGTGAACAGCATTTCTATACCATAGCTGTAGGAGGGGAGAATGCATCTTTGCCTAATTTATTCTGTCACCAGGAAGGTCTGGTGAATTGCTTGATTGACTCCTCTGTGCCTGAAGAATAGGACTTTTTGTTAT
>JAOTQP010001179.1:17200225-17212337 GCA_026413545.1 Cichladusa arquata
ATGATGATCCCATCCAGCAAAGCTGTTGTTCTGTTCTCTGTCACAGCAGAGAAGGTTGTGCCTGTCCACAGTATACAAATCTCCTGGGCCTAGAAGGGCAGCAGAGAGCACTGGCTGAAAGTGGTTTTTTTTTCTGACAAGAGTTTTCTTTCTTGAATAAGGGAAATATGAACAGATCTTTTTCATGCTTTAGTATTTCAACTGCCACTTCTGGACTTAGTATTTAGAGAAGCATGTGAATGGCAGGAATCTCACAATAAGGGAAAAAGGAGGGGGGGTGCGTGTCATTCGGCACACTTCCTCTTGATTTCCAGGAGCAGCTTAAAGGAAGAGAAAAGAAGGTATTTGTGACTTCCTTCCACCTGAGGCCAAGTGGGTTTTGTGCAGTTTCCATTTCCCCATTTCTCAAGACTTATTCTGCACATTTGTGAGAGAAGAGTGGAGGTGAGATTTAGCAATGAAATTAAATAATGAAACATACCAAATACACAATCAGGGAAAGCTTAAAAAAGGAGGAGAGCTCTCAAGGTTATTAAGTGGATTCACTTTTGTCTTTCCCTTTGTCCCCAGAGCTATGATACAGACCACTGGCTATTATGCAGGAGTTCGCATGAGATTTAGAGGTTTCCTGCTGGAAGCAGCTGGAACTGGAATTAGTCTGTGAAAAATGCCCCACAGGTAGTAGAGTAGATGTCTTTAAACTCCTGAGGCAAAAAATAAGTCCAATTTAAGACTGATTAGGATTAAAGAAGAACAAAACTTTTTAAATAATACCAGTTGCAGAGGTCAAAATATACCTCTACTTCAGAAAAAATTCGTTAGGCCTATTATATGTTAATCTTTGTAAGGCTGTGGTTGAAGGAAACATTATTTGTCCAGATGTCCTCACCCCATAACAAATACAGTATATGGCAGTTCAGAACTTTTAAATTTCCTTGTTGACACTTCTTTTAAGAAGAACAAACTTAGACCAAAAGACAAGGATGCAAATATTTGGTAGTTGTACGAAAATGTTGCTGGATTCTTTCGTGAGTTCTATTTTGGCTTAGCTGTTGTGCATGTGTTTTGAACATTGATACTGGAACGTGCGATGGCGAGAGAGCAAGTAAAAACATAAAATTTCATCTGGGCAGCCTTCTGCAGTAGACTAGGAAAGCCAGTAAATTATGCTGTATTTTATATAATTTACTAACAATTACATAATATAGTTTTTAATGTCGTATTGCATCTGTATGGTTTGTTTCTCTAATGATGGCCTGAGTATTTGACAATGTTCTTTTGTATGTGAAATAGGAACATACATCTCGACAGGAAATGTGTTTATCTCTATGTGTTCTCCAGTCTCCAGAGAATTAGGGTCTCAACCCTTCAGCTAAATATTTCATAGCTGTAGCTCTTTAAATGTGTTTTAACTTGTGTTTACATTTTTTATTCCCAAAGGCTTTTGACAAGTAAGATGCTGGTTTCTGCAACCCTGATTTAGTGAAAAAAAAAATTAGGCACAAGTTCAACATGAAGCATACACATAGTCCCACTGAGATAGACGAAAACTTCAGGGCAACTGGACTAAAACTCTATTAGGTATGCCTTGTCTCCAAAGAAGATACTACATCCTTGATCCATACCCAGTGGCAAAATACTGGGGCTTAGTGGGCATTTTTAGCATTCAATTTCCATGTTCCACAGCCCAAACTATTTCCTTAGGAGCATTTAGGACACCACAATAGCCAGCTCAGTTTAATAAACATCCCACTGGGACCGTGCTGTGGCTCACCTGTACTGCCCAGTGCAGAGCTGTTTTGAAGTCCTTGTCCACCAGAGTCGGGTCTGCTCCCTTGTGAAGCAGAGTCTGGGTGTGCTGAGGTCTGTTGTGGAACGCAGCCCAGTGCAGTGAAGTCATTCCCTGTAAGCCACAAACGCAGAGGGCAAATTATTATCACTCACAGGAGCACCTTTCAAGTCTCTGTAGATAAGCTAGGCAGCCCTGAAACCATTCAGGGTGGACAAATTCTTCCCTCTTCACCTTGACTTGAAACAGTAGCAGATTCTGAATTAGTGAAGTCACAAGGGGGAAACAAGCAATTAGCTTTTTGGAATTATTACAGGAAATGGGTACAAATACAAATGCTTCCTCCATATGTGCATATAGCCTATTATAAATAACATGTGGTCAGGTCCATGATGGCTGGGGGGACAGCTCCTCACTGCTCAGCTCGAATCCTGCAAGAAAAGCCTGGTTTTGGCTGGTGCTTTGGCATTACACAGCATGATGTCTGTGTTTGGTCTTTGATCCAAAGTAAGTATTATAAGCTATTACTGCAGCTAGCACTAGTCAGCAAGCTAAAGAACTGACAGAGTAATGTCCACAAAAAAGTCATAATATAAACATTTTCTATTTACTCTTCAGAGAGAAAACAAAACAAATTGTAAGTTATTCAGCTGCATTTTCATTCCATCTTCACTGCATCCAGTCAGTCTTAATAGATCAGAAAATTCATGGCCTATATTTGCACCTTCAGCATTGTTACACTCACCTGTATTTTACTCTATATCCATAATAATTAAGATTTTCTGTATAAATTGACTAATTTGCTATGTTTCCAACAAATTGCTAGTGTTTTTCAGCTGTAGTAACGTTTTCCTTTGGACAGGTGTTGTTTCCTCTCTTACCAGAAAAAAAGGCATTTCAAAGGTCTTGCCTGATGTCCAAAAGGATAAAAAGCATTAGGAAAAAAAAGAAAAGGTTGAGTGGAAAAGCAATTAAAACTTGAAATAGAACCCCAATAAAGCCAGCTGGTAACAATCCAGGTAAAGTATGAGCTACATTGATGGAGGCAACTTATCAGGGCATTAAAGTGTTTGCACTGATTTTCTGACTAAAAGCCTGAATGCCTTAGCATTCATTTCTCTCACTCATCACATATCTTATAAGACTTTTAAGTTCCCATGTGGCTTAAGTATGGGTGATAACAAAATAGAGCAGTTGAATGAGACCAGTTTTGGTTTTACTTGGGGTTTTGCAAAGCTTAATCATGGGGGTTTCGGTTTTGTAAAACCAAAATTGAGGGTAAACTCCTGCACTAACTGAAATTAACAGGAGCTCTGCCATTGATGTCAGTAGACAAGAGGGACTTAATAACGTTGATGGACACACATTATCTGTGAGGTTTCACTGAAGTGATTTCCAGCTGGGAAATGAGCGCTTGTCAGTAGCCCTGGAGAGCATGAAAATCACTGAAGAAGGAGAAACCACAGTGTACCATGCTGTCTTTCTGTCATCTTCTATCTCAGTGTGTTGATATGGCCAAAAAAAATCCTTGAAAAATCAACTTTCTCTCTGTTTCTATTGGTGGCAGCTGGCAGAATGAGCTGTAATGTAAGAGGGTAAAATGGTGGATAGTTTTCAAAAATCTCTATAGTCCAGTGACAAAACTCAGAGAGGCCAGTAGCCAATGTTTAGTGCAAAAATATAAGAAACAAAGTTTGACAATATACTGCCACCAGATATTAAGTAATCAGACTAAAGACTTCATATGACATCCAGTCCTCTAAAGGGTAATGATGCATTTTCTGAAAAAGTATTTATTTTCATTTTCTTCGAAATTATCTACTGATAATTTTTGTAGAAGTCCCCATATTTTTATATGCAAAACCCCCAGACCAGCTAATAATAATTCACTTTTCATTTCTATGCCATTTATGATACCATGGGTTTATATAATCTCTCTGATGTAGCTGCCAAACTGAAAGTCCTGTCATAATTACTTTGCTGTATTTAGCCTGCCCTTGTAAGAAAGCTGCTCTGTAACTATTATCATCATCTTTGTAGTCCTTTTTCTGTTCCTTTTCTTGTATATGCTTTTTCAGGTTACTCTTGCAGCCATGTGGCTGTACAAAGGATTCAAACAGAGTTTACTGTTTTCTTCTCCATTTCCTTTCTAATACTTTGTACATTCCACATGTCCTTTCAGAGCGCCCAACTGAGCAAAGAGCTGTTTGTGGCAGCAGCTCACTCGTGTGGGCTTTCTGCAGTGGGCAACGGCTGCCTAGTCCAGACTGTCTGTGCCCTGTCCTACCACCCTTGGGTGGCATCTGTAGGTAGACTACTGTTTGTGAGTGGAAGCATGAGAGTGGTATCAGAACTGCCAAAGCTGAAGGTCCAGCAGAATACAGTCTTACAGGTGAGACAGCCAAACAGTTGCACATTTATAAAAAATAAGGAGAAGAACAGGACATAAAAGGACAAACGCCAAGAAATGGCTTTGAGAAATATAGTGTGGCACTTGTTTTGCTCAGATTCAAGGCTTTTACAGGGAATATTTCTTCACATTGTGATCTCACAGGCTTTACTAATAAACCCACAGAAAGACACAGTTGTGGAAGCTATGAAACCTCCAGATGTATTTCTTACTGTTTACGTGTTCATGCATTCATCAGGGTGTTTTTCTCAAGTGTCAAATGGGAAAACTGAAGTGTTTACTTATGCCAAGAGAACAGCTCTGTTAGTTGTAATCATTTATGAGGATCCACATTTTAGTGTACTGACTTAGTACTGACATATGAACAAATATATTGTCAGTGCCAAATGACAATGAGATGGACTAAAAGTTCTAAATTGCATGTAGCAGTGCATTACAGCAAAATATATGGCTTTAAATGATGATCCACTATTCCATGCAATTCATTAGCAACGTAGTTCTACATCAAGACAATGCATATGTCTGGTTTAGGGTATTGTGAGCAAGGTCTGCAAACCTTTCAGTGGGCAAGGAAGAGGAAAAATTAACAGCCCTCTGGCCATTCTGGCACTGGAAAAAACACATCCTTGAGCAACTGTTAGAATGAAGAGAAGCACATGAAAAGACACTCAGAATCTCTTTTGTGTCTTGGCTTCTCTATTTGGAGAAGAACATGAGAAGTCTCTCAATGTGGGAAGTTAACTCTTTCCTATGTACAATATGTATACATGCAGGACACAATTCCACATGGAAGACAACAGCATAAATTTTTGCACTTCCATGACTGTTCTCTGTAATGCCAATTCTCTGATATTTTCTTGAGAACAGTAGTTGAATGGTGGGATCAAGGAATCATTGAATCACAGAATGGCTTGGGTTGGAAGGGATCTTAAAGATTCTCTGGTTCCAACCTGCCTGCCATGGGCAGAGACAACTTCCACCAGACCAGGTTGGTCAGAGCTCCATCCAGCCTGGCCTTGAACACTTATCATTGGTAAAAGTGAAGATTTGGTCCAGTGTCTAACCTCGGAAGAATTGAAGGCAATTATTGTCTTGACAAATGATTTAAGAGACAGACTCAAGGTACCTCATAGCTGGCTGAATAGACAGAAGCTTTATTAGCCTACAGGTGCATGGTATATGGAAGGAAGAATGAGATAATACTTTGTGGAGTTCGGTAAAAGCATTATAAAAATTTTTGACTAGTGCATAGCCTTATTGTAAAATTGAATGGCTTCTATGCTCCCCATGCCAGGGACTGTGACTTGTAGCACAAGCTCACTCACCTCATTGTCCTGGTGATTAATTTCACTAAGATTTGACTGCTGCAGAAGCAAGCTCAGAAGCCTGTGGAAGCAATGATATAATCAGTGTGCTGTACTCCTGACTAAACTTGAAAAACTGACAGTTGTTTAAAAAACAAAATGTGCAATTTCATGAAAAATCAGTATTAGTGATTGGCATAGGTCAGAATCTTAGGTCTGAGCTTTGCCATATGAGCAAAACAAATAGGACTTCATGGCTTATGGTAACAACAGAAGTTTAGAGCTTGGATTTAAAAGAAGATCCACTCACGATAACTCTTGTGCTGACTGCCAGGCTAGAATCAGGATGTATAATACTGTACATGTGTGCAGTTTTGGATTAGCAATTCGCTGCCAACATACTTTATAATGTCCTAAAGTAACAAGAGATGCCAGCTTCTGTAAGGATTTTTCTCTCTGTTTAACTGTCAGAGTAATGTGATGTAATACACACATTTGTGTGCATATGTGTGTTTATGGGTGCTTGCTGTATGTTTACACACACAAATCCCAATATTGTACGAGACCTTACAGAATGTCTGCTGGAATAGGACCATCATTATGGCATAAAATATAGTAATACACAAGTTCACATTTTATAGACTATTGGACTAAAAACACTCCCCTCTGGTGGAGTGAACAATAATGTAGTTACATGAAATATTATTCAAGTAGAATAGTATTTTTAACACTTCCTTTTCCTATCTTGTGAAGATGTTCTGAACTCACTATAGGTTTGGCAAAGATGCTTGTGTTCTATAGCAGGATGCTAAGTGTTTTGATTATGTATATAGCTGGACCATGGAAATGAAAAACACCATCCAGTCACACGCTATAACAAAGCCAATCCTAATATGAATGTACAGGATGTTCTTAGGATTCTAGCAAAAGGAAGGATATATCCTTAGTGGATCATTGTGCAAACCTGTGGCTCATATGAAGGTGTGCATTTGATAGATCATGAAGAAGACATGCTGTTTAGCAAGGAAAGTAAAAAATAATGAAGAATAAGGGAAGGAAATCTGATACATGTAAAGGTAACACAGAAACAAATGTATAAAATCCTGCATTTATTTCCATGCAGAGGAGACCGAATGAAGATATTTTACTACTTTTTACCTTCAACCACATCTAGTGTATTTTCTAGATTGAACTGTGGTCAGGTGTGCACATTAGATTAAACTGAGAATATTTCATGTCAAATTTGTTCTTTCCTACTGGTAATACAGAACTAGCTATCTAAATTATTCAAAAGACAAATTCCTGTAGAAAAGAGGTGTCATACCTTTTCTAAATGGAGTGATGCTGTAGGAACTCTGAAAATGATGACACTAGGGTTGTTGTGATTGGTTTGGTAGAAGTTTGTGAAAGTGAAGAAAGATTCTCTTGCCATTTAGCAAAATGACTCAGAATCTCAGAAATTCAGTGTCTGATAACAGGTCTTGGTAAATATCAACTAATGAGGAAAAAGAAAGTGAGATAACTATAGTATGCTTATAAAACCCATTCATCACGTAATTTTATAATCTGATACAGGGGTCTATGGTTCAACTCCAGATATGATCAAGGACACCACTAACTATCTGACTAGAATCTTTATCATCAACAAACTTTGACTCAGTTACATCATTATACCATTATGGCAACATAAGGGCTACCATTTAAATATGTAGATACCCAGCCAAGCAGCTGAGGTTTCTCTGCTATCTACTCTTAAAGGCATAGATAAGGAATGGATTCTCTTTCCACCTTGCCTGTTAGGCTCTGTGGGATGAACTGGAAGCACGAAAGTCAATTATCAAATCAACACATGAACTATCTCTGTCTTTCCATGCTGCCTCCAGCACGTGAGGCTGTAGCAGTGGACTGCCAGATTCCAAATTTAGCTGCAAAAGCATTTCACAACTGGCCATTGCATATTCTCTTTTGGCAATGACATAGGATTCAAGGGACTGACAATGACCACGATGGAAAAACCTCCCTGTCAGTGCTCCAGGCCTGTGTCTGGGCATGGGGCAAACCCAGTGCAAAGACAGAGGAAAAGGAAAACTGTGCAGAACAAAGAAAAGTCTGTCTGTATCCTTGGAGAACGTGAAGAACATTCAGGGGACCCAGTGTGCTCCTGGTAGAGAAGATTAGTGTTCCCTTTCAAGTAGCAACATGTGTGGTGTTGTACAAACATTGTCTTCTTTCTTGTGTTGGCTTTGTTTAATGACAGTGACCTTTTCTTTCAGAAATCTCAGATTATTCTCTCCAAGTGATGCATGAAGAGCAAAGATAACATGGAGAATGAATAAAGCTGTTAAAAAGGCTGGAGAACAAGATCAGCAGAAATGGCCAGATGTCTGAGCTGGTCTGATATGCAACAAAACTGTAGACTCAGTAATTAAGTCACATGAACATATTGCATGTACTGAATGTTTTACCTGTTTCTAATGTCTTGCTATACCTTCAGGCATGATTTACCTAGGGGAGTTTTTGGAGTGAATATATTCAGGTATACAAATCAAAATTTATTTAACCTTCCTATTGTCACAGGCTGGAATCAGAAAAAGACAATCTTTCTTAAGAGTTCTGGTGAAGGCACTCTGTAGCTATCACTCTAACTTCAGTTAAAGTAGTTAAAAATAAGCCCGACTACCAATCCTTAACTTCCCCTTTATGGATGGGGATTTTCAGAGAGGTTATCTTGTGGAAAGCTTTTCTCACATTTGCCATGCTACTCAGAGAAGTCCAGAGAAGCAGTCTTGTAATATTTCATGTGGGTAGGACAGAAAGGTAATTGGGCAGGAGAAACACAGGGTTTCAACCTCTTTTATAATTATTTTCCCTTCTCTAGCTATTGCAATATTAAAACAGGCTCCTCACTTTACCTGGCCATTGATCTCTGGTGCACAAGTATTGCACAATGTTTTTGCTCCTCTCTACCCCCTTTACAGTAACCACTAAACAAAGACACAGGTCACAAGTGTAGCTGTCACAACTACTGTCCCTGCTGTGGGGTCTCCTTGGGTTGCTGGCTACCTGAGAGGTTCACCAGCAAAAGCTGTGGGAGCCAGGCACATACCTCACGTCAGGCTCTGCGGTGGCAGCATGTAGTGGCAACCTCCCGTTTTTATCAGGTATGTTCTGCTTAGCACCATTCCTGAGCAGGCTGACACAGCCTTCCAGCCAGCCCTAAAAGAGAAATTGGAGCATATCAAAGAGGAAAGTGAAAAGTATAAGGCCAGATATTTTCTTGTTTGTGCTGGCATTCACTTGTGACTGTAGCCGTTTCTGTTAGCAGAGGAACTGGACTTTTTTTTCCTCAGTAGAGGTTTCTCAGCACTGCGAGTAGTTCCCTGTCAGAGTCTGGGTCTCAAATTACCTCAATTGTTCGTTTCTCTGACGAGGTATTTAATTTACACTGTATCTTTTGTCTGTTTTTGTTTTGTTTGTTTGTTTGTTTCCCCTGAAGCTGTGGCAAGGACTAACAGTGATTAAAAACCCGCTAATTCCTTTATCACTAGCAAATGCTACACATATTCTTGTATGAGAATTCAATCATGCTAGATTAAACCAAGAACATGAGCACTCAATATGATTTTGTTTGTGAGATTTTAGCAAAGATGGCAAGTCAATGGTAAAAAGCCTTAGAGTGTGGTCTTGTAAATGTTGCAGAAGTTTGTATTAGTGGCATCGTTAGACTGAAAATAGCACCAAAACAGATGGAATGAATCTGTTCTTGGACTAAAACATTCTATTGATCACCTCAACATAAAAGCAAGTAAACAGTCTGGTTGCGACTGCATATACTTAAGTCTGAAGAAAATCAAGCATTAGTTCAAGTGTTTTGTTAAAACCTCAGCAGGCAATTGATAAAGACCATTCCCTCCCATATGAGCTATTTTGGATTGGCATTATTAACATTTCTGGGGAAAATGTGTGGAATGGTGGAATCAGAACACTCCTGTTGGAGCTCTTGGTTGAAGTACGAAACCACCAAATGCCACACGCAGTCTTGACTGTGCATCTCTCCTGAATTCATTTGTCTGGACAGACATCACAGCTGAATTCTCTCTGGACCTCTTGTTATATCCCTCACAGAAACAGAAATGGAAACTTAGAAGCCTGGGTGGTTTAAATCTTTTCCAGTAAATTCTTTTTTTCCAAAGAATGCTTTTTCCCCTCTGGGAAAAGAGGAAGGAAAAAAGAAGCGTGACACTTATAACGGGATTTTTTAAAAATATCTTGCAGAGGAAATGTTTGTTCTCAAGTAAATGGGGCATGCTCCTTGCACTGGATGAGACTGCCTGTTTTGTTATATTCTACACGTATTTTCTGGCTGAATATTGCATAGCTAAGCAGGAACGTTGTTTTCATCCTGAATTTTCAGGAAGAAACTAGGTGCAAGGGATGTCATTTAATTAGGCTGCCACAGTGTCTGTTTAAATGAGCTGGCAGTCATCCAGTTTAACTCATACTGTGCAGCCATGGCTGTACACTCCTTCCTTTCTGTCCAATTAATAGTGGAAACACAGTCTGCTTGGTTAACTTGGTCCCCAATTTCTCTCTGAAACCAGAATTACCTCCTGCAAGGAGTAGAAGACTAAAGAGAAGAGGACCTTATTATGTCAGACAGATTCTGAAGTACAATTCCTTTCCCAAATGTCTCAGTGGGATATCTGCCCCTCCTGTCACTTGCATGTAGGTTGATCAGGAGACTGGATTGTTTACGATCTGAGCAAGTGCACCAGTACCTGCAGCACCTTGAACTTCAGTTCTCAACCTGGCCATCCAAAGTCCAGCACCACACTGAAAAGAGGCAATGCCCTGGTTCATGCGGTGTGCAGGAACATGTGCCTGCTGAGCACCAGATTGTGAGATAGGAAAGCCCTCATTTGAGCATAAATATCTAATGCTGGCTATGCAAGGGGGAGAAGTCAATCTGCACATTAAGAACAAGAGGGGACTTCAGTATACAAAAAAAAAGTTATTTTCTTGTGAGATCCTCATATCATGCACTGATTTTAGGAGAGAGAAAGGATAATCTGACAGGAGTCTCTGACAGGAGTCCTAATCCTCTTGTAATAATCATTGTTCCAGCTTTGCATCGTAATGAAGTTTCAAAACCAATTCCACTGTTGTCTAGATCCAAATGTTTTGTGCTTTTTTTTCCTGTAGTATAAGCAGAAATCTTATTTGGTCTGCACATTTACTCCCTTCTCTCCATCCTTGTCCCCCAGGTCTTGTTACCAGATAAGTTGCCAGAGATAAACTGGTACGTCCACAGGTATCTTGAGTATTAATATTGGCTCCCATCTTCAACAGAAGCTTCACTGTGTCAACCTGGCGTCCTGACACAGCATGCATCAAGGGTGTGCAACCTAGGGAAGAAAGCCAAATCTATTTTACAATTTCATTGTGTCATGTCTGTAAGATATAGTTTCTTATTTTCTAACGTTCACACTGGCAAGTTAACAAATCCTTTCTCTGATAACTGTCCAATAGTTGTACTCAGCTTTTTTAAGTCAGGAGGCAACTTCTGTGACAGTCACTGACCACTGATTTTAAAAAGAACATGACTATATTAGCAAAACTTTGCCTCATTAACTCTGCTTTTGGAGGGGAAAGTGCTTTTAAACATTTAAACCTAACACTCAAATTTCTTTGTGAAGTATTGTATCATTTAATTGCTTCCTCTTCCTTCCATTCTGTTAACTGTTGAAAAACAGCAAGAGATTTTCCTTCAGAATCTGACAAAGCAATTTAAAATTACTAGGCTGGGAATAAACATGAGTATTGGAAACTATAAGACTATTATAAACTTAATATAATGTTGAAGAATAATTATTCTTACTAGACTCAATGAGATTGCTGAGGAAATGTGCTAGTCAACCTGAGGTCATGCAGAGCCTGACAAATGTGCAGGCTGTGAGCTGTATGTTTTGAGCTGTATGTTTTGTGCTGGAAAACAGGTCTTTAGTTACATTTGCATGGACAGCCTAGGAGAAAAGGTAATTCAGGAGCTGAAGTGCTTCTGGCCAGTCCATCTCCACCTACTCCACCCACTATTCATACCTAGTCTTTCCCCATTAATGAGCAAACAGGGACCATTTTGTCTTGAGTAAATTTTCCCTACTAACTAGTAAATGTTTTAAAGAGAACTGTTAGAATGCTTGGTTTAAAGTATAAGAAAAATCGGTAGCTTGGTAAAAGCTGTTAAAGATTAGGAAAGACAGTGTTCATATGGACCCTTTATAAGAAACTGCAATTAAAAACATACTTCTGACAAAAAAAACTTGTCCTTGAGAACAGCTTTCAGAGGTCTGTGGTTCTTACTTAGGAAACAGATGCATATAAAAGCCAGCCAATATACAATAATTTATAATAACATTAAATGGTAACTTGAACACAAAATGAGCACAGCCTGACAGATAAAACAGATCATTTAGACAATTGCACATTGTATAATCAATCCTTTGGCAAAAAATTACTTGACAAAACCATTCAAACTGTGACTGTACACATACTATAACCTCTGCTTTAGAGATGTGCAGAATGTATGTCGTTTGGCATTGGTAAAAATAT
>JAOTQP010001179.1:17219664-17229916 GCA_026413545.1 Cichladusa arquata
TCCTAAAGCAAAGTATTTCACTTGTCAGCTTCTAGTCCTTTTAGTGAAGATGTATGAAAACCAGCTGTTCTTGAATTCTTTACTCCATTTTAAACTGCTCGGTTTGCTAGTACTGCAACAATTTTTAATATCTATGACCACAAGAAGACAAATATACAATATAAATATATATATATATATATACTTCTCTCTGTGCTAACCACAAATGTAGCCAGACGCTGTTGCTATTCTGCTGAAAATTAATTTTTAGCAATAGACTGAAACCTCCATCCAGTCTAAAATGATGGAAGGAATTCCTTTACATGAAACCAAAATAAACCTAATCTTTCCCAAAAATTAATGTTATTGGTTCTTTCAACTAATCTCAGTACATTTGTATGGGACACACTGGAGGACCAGAGGATTTTGAAATTAGTAGCACGTGCCTTACCTTTGTGCTGGTCAAACACTGATGAGGAACTGAAATCCATCGTGATCTATCTCATTATTTACAACCCGACCAGACAAATGCCACCTCCAGGGTTTTCAGGGTAGAATCTTATATATTACAGTACACAGTGAAACGATAGCTGTCACCAGTCTTCCTCTCAGAGAATTAAACTCGCTTTACGGCTGCAGGTTGTTGCCAAGGCAAGAGCCCGATGGAAACATTATATTCTGTTATGGACTGTCTTAAAAGGATGCTCCTGGAAGCTCATCCTGAAAAAGGCCGTGTCTTCAGCGAGTGGAAGCGCCTGCGAGCAGCTCGGAGCCGCCGCAGCCGCGGCAGCCCGGCGAGGGCAGTGCGAGCGGCCCGGGCTGGCACAGGGAGCATGTGCGGAGCCAGCGGCCACCGCTGCTCGCCCCCCTGCTCGCCCCCTGCTCGCCGCTGGCCCCAGCCCCGCGCCCGCGCTCCGCCCGCGCCTGGCGGCCGAGCGGTGCCCGCAGCAGCACCTGGGTGAGCACCGGCGCAGAGAGCGCAGCGCACCGGGCCGGCCTTCCGCACTTCGCTGCTGCCCAGTCACAGGGAGCTGGGGGACAGTGAAGGGGCAGCAAACTGCTGCGGTGGAGCAGTGTTGGCTACCACACCACAGTGCACCGATACACGGCGCACAGCTGCGCTGGGTTTGGCTGGGCTAGAATTTACTTTCTTCAAAGCAGTGGTATGGGGCTATGGTGTGGATTTGCTGGAAAAGTGTTGGTAACACAGGGATGTTTAGCTCTCTCTCTGAGCAGTGCTCACACAGTGTCAAGGCCCTTTCCTCTCCCCACCCCACCAGCGAGGAGGCTGGGAGGGGTCACAAGGAGTTGGCAGGGGACACAGCCAGGACAGCTGCTCACAAATGCAGGGAGTGACTGCAGGGGTGTCCCATTCCATATGGTGGCATGCTCAGCATGGAAGGAAGGAGGAGGAAGGAGGGATGTTCAGAGTGATGGTGTTTGTCTTCCCAAGTCACAGCTGTGTGGGAGCCCGGCTGTCCACCTGCCTGCCCATGGAAAGTGGTGAATAAATCCCTTGCTTTGCTTTGCTTGCCCTATTGTTGCTTGCTTAGATTAAACTATGGCAACAGGGGATGTCACACCCAGGGTCCATAACTTTAAACCCAATATCTGCTAAACTGTCTTCACACTTTGTTTTTGATCAGGCCTCTGCCTTCCTAAGTTGAGAACTCAGACCTTTTACTTTAAAGGAAGGGGACCTTGGTAAGCTTTGCTTTTTGTTATGTTTTTTTTTTTTTTTTTTTTTTTTTTTCTGGGAAGGAAATAATGATAAATATACTGATTTGGAATTTACCTTGGATACTAGATTACCAGCACTGACTTGTGAATGGGAGGTGTATAATAAGTTTACTCAGCACTGGTGCACAGAAAGAGACACATCCTTACTGTTAAGTAAGACAAAGAAATACATGAAACTTAGGAAAGGCAAGATACTTTGGGTTCAGAAATGCAGGCAAGACCTACACTAAAGCTGTGCCTAAGCTTGTTCAGCCTAAGAAGCCCCTATGCTTTATTTACTGTATTTATTCTGCTCTGGTGTTTTGACCAATTCCTATGACTACAGCACATCCTAGAGACATATCCTACATGTGGATACAACATGAGTTGTATCTGAAGCTCATTCACATCCCAAGAACCTGCTTCTGGACATAAATTCAAGCTATGTGTTTAGGAAAGGGTCGCATGGTCCAGGAAGCATCACAGACTCAGCTTGAAATGGAACACCAGAGCTGAAACTCTTCAGAATGTGGCAGTGTGATCTGCTGATCTCATTAACTGTGAAGAGTCATGTAGGTAGTAGGACAGAGGATCCAGACAGGCTGTTTCTCTCTTCTCTACTGCTAATTGTTTTGTGGTTTGCCTTGGCTGGTCTCAGGCCAACTTTGTAATACTGAGGAGGGACCCATTGTGTGGCAAGTGTTGTCTGTGCGATCTGGGAGTAGAGTATTACTCATGCAGCTGGTCAGCTCCTAAAAAACTGGCATCTGCTTGGTGGGAGGCTGGCTCCAGGGGTGGCACTAGCAGGTGAAGGCCAGTCTGGTCTAGCCCAATACACTGACTCTCTTCGAACAGCTGCCACGGCTGCTGACTTCATGGAGGAGGCGCTGGAGACATGTCTCTGATTAGGAATTTTGACTTGCAAATTGTCTCCCCTAGAGACCTCTGAAAGACCACAAAAGTGACCTTTGCCTTTTGCGTGTGACAAGAGGCCCTTTTTCCTCTATGCACGCAGGATTTCTGACCCTGGGCACTGCTGCTGGATCCCTCACCCTCCTCTACCTAATTCAGTCAATTAAATACTCACAGTTTTACCTGTCCATTTGCTGTTACTGGGTCTCTGTCCTTTCCTTCTGTTTCTGAGATGAAGGCAGTGGGCTTTGGGGGTTGCTGGTTCAGTCTCACTCTTGCAGTACATTAGCTGGGGAATGAGGCGCACTGCAGGTATGCAGCCAGGGACTCTGGGGGAGAAACACGTGGCAGTGGATTCCTTCTGTGTCACAATATTCCCTATAGCACTGTGTACATTTGCCTGGAGCCTAGCTTGCCTTCAGCTGCATGAAAGCCAGGCACCTCCTCTGAGACTGGTGTCCACAGCTGTGGCATCGTGCAGTGAAAACTGTGGTGTCTCGTGTGTTTAAGAGCTGACATCTTCTCCACTCTACACCCATCAGAAAGGTAGTAAGGCCAATGCTTTAGCAAAACCTTTCCCCATGTAGATCTGAGCACCAAGTGAACACAGTTCTGTGCCTCAACTGTGGTAGATATATCACAGCTCAGATGCTACCAAAAAACCCTGAGATTTAGGAGGTGGGCTTGAGTCACTGACTTTCTGTATTGCTTCCTTAGAAGAAATAAATGTCTCAAAATTCCTCATCGCTTCTGTGTGCAGTACCTGTGAAAGCAGCTCTGGCTAAGGACAGCAAAGCCACAAAAGAGTTAGAGGCTAGTATAGGCAACAGATAAAGATTGTAGCTTTGATATCGTTAATTTACACTGTTCTTTAATTTAAGCAAAGTATTCCTGACCTTTTTTCTGTCAGAAGTAGTTTGGTTTCTAGGAAAGTTTTCTAGTGGTTCAGAAAAATGATGAAGAGAGAGTATCAGAAACACAGACACTCTTTTTGCATGTTTGTTTGCCTGCATTTGCATCGGTGTTTTGGTGTATGTAGGGTAGATAACTCTCCTCCTTCTGATTGTTGTTCATTAGGTGAATACAAAAGCTGTGGTGAAACCACAGAGAGTGGGTGAAACATATTAGAGTGCTACATAAATATTATTTACTGGGGTGCAGAGCAGAGCTGAAAACTGACAGTGCAGGGGCTGAGAGCTCATGGGTGCTTACAGCTGACAGCTCCTGCTCTGTGCCACATCGCCACCTCGAGCAGAGACTCAGCTTGCAGATCTTCTCTTCTCTTGCCCCTGCGGAGGACACTGGCAAGCAAGCAAGAGTTTTGCATCCATTTGATATAATGACACAGCCAATGCTTTGGAGGCAGGATGAACCTCCGCCCTTGCAAAGCGCCTGGAGCAGCAGTGCCCCCGTCTGTAAGGAGCTCTGCCAGCAGCCAGCACTGCAGAGGCAGCAGCTTCAGCCGCACATTCCTGCTTTCTTCACCGGTGTGTCGCAAGCCTGAATGTTCACACCTCTGTATTGCTTGTAAGCATGCAATCCAGAGAACAGAAGCCAAAATTAACATCAACCTTCATTTCCAGTTTCTATTTGAAATCCACTAGTAATAATTTGGTTGTTAAGCTTTTAAAATACCATGCTATGTACTACTTAAAGTACAATACTAACTCCTTATATGATTTTGAGCTTCATATGCTTCTGTCTGGAAAGTTAGCACCAAGCTCAGACGTATGGAGAAGTTAGATGGCTAACCAGGCAGAAGGAGTCAGTTGTGTTCGCTGGTGGGAACTGATCTAGGATGCTCTAAGTGAACAAAACCTCCCTTGAAATAACAGATAAACAGATAAACAGTGACTAGAGAAAGGAGAATAAAGTCACAGCTATATCTTAGAGGTACCAACATGGAATGTAAGACTGATTGAGGACCTACCCTACTTTGCTCCCTGTTTTTTAAGGCCAAATACATCTCTGCTCAGTCAATATGACTCTTTGCCCTTTGATGGGATCAGGGCATCTCTTATGGTGTGACTTATTTGGATATCAGTAGCACCCTGTGAAACAAATTTACTAACAAGCCAATATGCTTGAAAATCCTCTCTGTGGACTGTCAAACAGTTATAGGGTTTATGGGTATTGTTTCCTCAAAGGATTATCTGATTACAATTAACTAAACAAAATTAATTTTTTTTTTCTAAAAGTGATTGTTGTGCCCACTTCAGAAGGAGTGAGGAGTCTCTCACCAAGCTTATCACCCTAGCCATGCTCTAGCTTTCTCTTGTTACCCACCAAAAACTTGCTCATGATATTCCAGGTGTAAAGCTGCATTCAGTGCCTCTGGCATGGTGTAAGGCTGGTTTGATGAGCCTGCCAGAGTGCTTGAGCCAGACATGCCTGTGGAGGAACAGATGGAGTAGGTGGGGAGACCTGCTGAGTCAGGAAAGTCACGGTGCTGGTGTGTCCATCCTGGGTACACACCCTGTCTGTAACACCAGGGAGCTGGAGATGAGGCATGACACTTTGGTGGTGTTGCACTGGTAAAGAGAAAATTCTGTTCAAATCCTCACTTTTATATTTATTGTTAAGAAATTCTGTTATTGTTTATTCTACAAAATAACGTAAGGGAAAAAATGTGTCTGTTCCAGGTCAGATCAAAGGTTCTCCTAGCCAGGTAACCAGTGTTTGAATGACACTCACCAGCAGTTGTCTGGCAACCTTCAGGACAAGTGTGTAGTGAATGACATTTCCTCTGACCACTCCCTGGGTCTCCAGTCCTTTTCAGACTCCTGCAGAGCACTCCAAGGTGGTGCTGTGATTCTGCGGAGTTCCAGAAGGTGGTGGTCTGGGATCAGCACTTGGCTCCAGGAGCCAGCAGGAGCAGCTCTTAAATAGAAACATTTATATTACTTTCCATTAAATCCTTTTAAATGGAGGAAGAAAAGTTTGTTTGTGGGAAGCTAGTAATCTCTGACCTTATGCAGTGCATTAAGAATGTCTGCAAATTAATGAAGTCCCATTCCAGTATCAAATAACAGTATAGAGCATGACTAATCATCTATGAATGGTAAGCTTTGAGAGCCTTGATGAAAACCTTTGTGATAGTAGGTTTGCACTGGTAAAATACAGGAAAAGCTTAACATGTTTTTACTTCCTTGTGTTTGGGGTAATTAAAGGTACGTATCCATTAAGGTCTTTGATTTGCAATATTGTACATTTCATTACCAAAGTATGCCAGAGCCCCAGATAGGAGAAACAAACAGAAAAAAGGTATCTGTAACATGCAAACCATAAATTATGACACAAAGGATTCAGTCCTGCATTCCCTGCATACCTGGGACTCCTGTTGGTATCTTACCCAAGATTATGAGCTTTACTTCAGGTTTGCAAGGTGACAAGTGCATTAGCAGTAATGGAACATGCAAGTCTATGGTTTGGCATTGTACTCACACAGAAGTGGCAATTTAAACATGTGCCGATGAAACTCAAACAAAAAATGCAAACATTTAACTGGTATCTTGCTATATGTAGTGCACTCACTGTCACAAGTTGAAGTTAAGCAGCTCAATAGGCAAAGGCAGATTCGGGAGAAAGCCAAGCACTCTGGGCTAAGCAACCTGATCCCTTAGAAGACTCACACTATGACCACAGCCCCGGGGGCATCAGGTTTGCAACCCATGAGGATTCCAGATTGCAGCAGCATTTATATTGCTTTTATGTAGCTGTGATAGTTCTCAGACTTACAAGACCTCTTTATGGACACCTCCTTCACCTGCACAATTACTTCTATAGTTATAGTGCAGTCATAGTGGTACTGGGAGGGCTGAGCAGGTGTTGTGCTCCTGTGGTGTCATGCAGGACTGAAACCCAGCCTGAAATCCTTGAGGGCTCAAGATTTTCCAGTCTACCTAGAGAAGAACATACAAAGGTCAGGAAAAGTGACCAAGGTCAGGCACAATATAGAGGTCACTTGCAAGGCCATAGCAGGGTCACACACCTGGCTAGCAGTTGTGGGACTAGCCAAGGGCTTCCAAATGGCAAGATGGGTGAGTGCTCTGTCACTTGATATCCTGGCTGTAGGGGCAAGGTGGCCTTACTGGTTAAATACTAAACTGGGAGACTCCTGTTTCACTGCAGTCTGCTTGCACAGGCTCTGCTGTTCCAGTATACTGGAAATAATAGTACTGTAATAATATTCATTGGTTATTAATAGAAAAAGGCTGGTATACAGAACTGATGTAGTTTTAAATATGAGTGAATGTTTGAAGGAGGGCTGTTTTAAAGTCTGCTCATTTCTCACTGTGGTATCTAGAATGAGTATGCAACAGAAATTCAGAAAACAATTTTGGTGCTGACAAGTGGTTTTTAAATGAAATAATTTTTGAACTATAGGGGACCTTTCCAGAGATTACACAACTATCTAAGTGGGTCAAAGCATGGCCTTAAAATATGTGGATACTTTAACTGGCAAAAGAAACAGAAAGCTCTTTGGGATCACTTGAATACTTTATGGGTGTTTTTTCTGCATATGATGGACAGGCATGAACTCCCTCTCTGATACAAAGACAAGCCTGATTTTTTAGCTCAAGCCAGGCATCGTACTCATGCAATCTCACATTTCTCAGCTTGGTGTGCCTTTCCACTGTAGACAACATATTTGCATGGGAAAAATAATTGGAAAGGGAAACTTTTCCACTACAAATGCAGCAAAAACCTTCATATACATTGGTCAGAAGTAATTAATGGATTACACATATAGATGTGATGCAGGAACAGGAGCATGAAAAGTGGACAAGAGGAGGTGCTGCAGCTGAAGGGGATGCAGCACCCATGCAGGGTGCTGTGCCACATGGTCTGGGGTGCAACACAGTGCTTTTATGCATGCCAGATTTTCTGTGGCACAGTAGGTTAGAAAAGCACAGGGCCTCCTGGCAAAATTGCTCCACTTCAGATATTTTTCAGAAAGAGGGAAATGTTTTTCAGTCTAGTTAGGCAGGCTAAAGGAACATGCACAGCATCTTTGGAGCCACAGCTTGTGGGAAAATGATGTTGCTTTGTCTCAGCTGGTTGAAAAGACAGTTTTTGTGGCAGAAGCTGTCAGCAGTGGCAAGGACATTGCATGTCCAGCCAGGCTGGGGTACACATGTGGCCGCAGGCAGACCAGCAGCTGCCTGGTGTCAGGGAGGGTCTGTGCCTGCAGCAGCTGCATTTCTGTACAGTACCCTGAGGCCAGCACAGCTCCTCAGCTGGCCGGGAGCTCCCCACCAGCTCCCAGCAAATTTCCATGCCTCTGGGGCTATTCTCATCCTGAGTGTCCGCCTGGGGTTGTGCTGAAATGTGATTTTTGTACAAAGGAGATATTGAATCACCTGTGTTTGTATGCCTGCCCAAGCTCTTCACCTAGACAAAGTGTCTACAGCAAGCTGAGAACAGCAAGAGAGAATATGCAGGGAAGAAGTATTGCCCATGCAATTAGTCCATCCAATTATTAACTCTGTTTTTGCTATCAGACTGTATGTCTTTTGATATGGGCTCTCGCTCACTCCTCTGACTGCTGGCTGTGCTTGCTGCTGGCTGGTGGGTGGGATACAGGGATGAGAGGATGTCCCCATCCTGTGCAGGGTCACTGCACCATGCTCTGCCCTCACTGCTGGGAGCAGCTGCCAGGTGCAGCCGGGTCTCACCCAGCCAGCCTCCCAGCAGCAGGAAGGCAAGTGTAGTGGGAAGTGCTCAAGGGTGGTGATGGCTGACTTTTCACTAACCTCAGCCCCTAAAATTAACAATCTGCAGACCCATCCCTTCATCCTTCCCAGGAACTTTGTGAAGCAATTTGAACAACCTTGAAAAAAACATGCCAAATTCTAAAAATAGTTTTGTGATTTGCTGTGTGATGGATTGAAGACAGAAGCATTTTGAAGTTCCTTGAGCATGTTTCTGTTCTCGAATTATCTAAGTTATCACACTTTTACCTGTTGTATAGCTTCTTTCTTTTCCAAAGTAACTGGAATCACTTTGGCAGTCCCTAAGTCCTTAGCTATTCATTGTAACATTACCAGGGCTGGATAGGGCTGCATAGAAGTAAGTATAACAATCACTTTCATTTTTAGAAAAAGCAAGTGTTATGGAATAGGCCAAGATATTTTTAAGTATGTGAAAAAGCATGCTTGATTTGTTTGTGCTAGCATTCAAGTTGGCTTAATAGTAAAGAAATCCTTTGCAAATAATTTTTTCTATTTCCCAGCTGGTTTACTATGAGTTGTGGAGTGGGTTATAATCCACAAATGTCTTGGCAGCTGCATGATTATGAAATTGTTGTGTCTGCAAACCACGAAAATGTCATGAATCTCTATGGATGAGTGAGAAATTTTAGCTGGTCTTTATTATTCTGTTGTTATAAAATTATATCCATTATAATCTCCTTTTTGGAGATTTTTTTCTGCTTTGTTTTCCACCCAGAAGAGATAAGTATGCATAAATCTTTTCAGACAAATCTGACTGTGCAAGGATTTAAGTTTATGCAAGCAAGGCTAGAGTTTTTTAGTATGTAAAGCATTTTAGTATGCAAATTTTATTATACATAATGCCTGTAGATGATCATTCAAACAAGAAGAACAATAAATAGTTTACAGTCGCCTACTGAGATTTGCAAACCCACACATACACAGACGAAGACACACACAAACAGATTGTATTTTCACACAAACACATTGTATTTTCACACAAACACACTGTAGGGCCTTTACCAGTCTTTAACAAGAATTTAAGGCAGGTTATAAAAGTTGACCAAAAAGACATTGCGAAGTGCTCAGACAGAGAAAAAAAAGGAAATATGTACGAAATAAAGCCAGATAACAGACAACCTTTTACTGAACTTGCTTAATCCAGGAGAGGATTTGCTGGTAAATGGTGGGGAGGGGGGTAGGAGCCTGCCCCTGCTTCTCCTAAGTGGCACATGCTTCATGTCACATGCAAGGAGAGCAGCTGTGCAGCCTCCCCAATCCACTTCATGGCTGTACTGATCCCTGTGATTCATAGCAAATTTATAACTCAACCCAGGCAGGGCAACATGAAATCACTTCATCAAAACTCTGCAAGAAGGCTACATGATGGTAAAGGCACTGCGGACATTTATCTTCAAAGATACTACAGGACCTCCAGTATTTGTGGGACAAATAGGAATCTGCCATAGCTTCTTCTCCAGCAACTATGAGCAGCAGGTGCTTTCAAATGTAGGAGCTCCATCAGTGGTGCTCAGGGACCTACATTCCTCTGAGGTTCTCTCTCTGGCTCCTTTTATGCAGATGTTACTGAAGCCAGTAGCTAGTGCAGTTGTTTTGAGTTTGGTAGATATCTGCCACAGTGAAGAAAGAAAAGTGGTGATTTCTTCCAGTAGAAACAAATGCATTTTCTCTGTCAGAGCTCTGCAACTGAGCACTGTGAAATGAAATAAACTGAATAAAATAATGAACAACTTTCCTGGAATAAATATCTATGTAGCAGAACAAGTGGAATGGAGATAATTCTATGAGCATTTTCTAAGGACCTCATTGTCAATGTAGAGCTGAGACAGAATACGTACAGCAGCCACTTAAAATTGAAGGAGGGGTTGCTATAGGGTCTTCTGCTGAATCAGTGGATTTTTGGCAGG
>JAOTQP010001179.1:17333235-17343575 GCA_026413545.1 Cichladusa arquata
GGGGAGAGCGGTGTGTGACAGGGTGGGACGGGTGGGCATCGGGGGAGAGCAGTGTGTGACACAGCTCCTGCTTCCACAGGATGGGCTACTCCTGCAGAAGTGCCCTGGCTGGGCGCCGTGTCTCCGAGGGAGAGAATAAAACAATGGAAGTCCTGAATAAATTAAATGCTCTAGCCCCCCTTAGCAGCGTGAGGCGACTTCTCCCTGCAGCCTCTCTCTCCAGGGGCTTGGCAGAGCCGGCTCTGCCCGTGCCGGGGCTGAACCTGGCCCCGCATTGCTGCACAAGCCTTATGTAAAGTCGCCTTTGCATCTCCACAGAGCTGCAAAAACAGGCTTACTTGACTCAGAGATGTTTTACGATCTTTCTGGGGAGTGAAATGCTTCTAACTTCCAGAGAAACCTCTACCTGAGTAGCCCTCTGGATGAGCCAAGCTGATGCCTTTTGCTCCTGAGAAAATTTTCAAGGACAAAAGGAACTGTTGAAGGCAATATGTTGCTCACGTAACTTTTTTGTCTCTGCTAATGTCAACTTTGTATTCTTTATAATCAGTCAGTGTGAAGGTCTCTGTTGATATGCATCAGAGAGACAGCTTACTCCACGCCTCTGTCCCGCTGGCTTCCAAATCACTTTCCTAGTAATCACATTTGAAAGGGCGATCATTTTTGCCTTGGATTAGTCTAAAAGCCTTTCTGTCATTAACCCATTTTTGCTCCCGTGCCCGAGGCAGTCTGAGATGAAAAGGTAGTGAGTGTTTCCTCTGGTTTGTTTGTTTTGTGCTCTTTGCAGCACCTTCCAGGAGGAGGGGGACATCTCAAGCACAGGCATAGCCAGAGCCTCTGTCCCCATCTAGAATGACACTCCTACCCTTGGCGTTGTTCATTTCAGTGCAGCCTGGTGTGTTGTCAGCCAAACTGGATTGCATCAAATGTGCAAACGATTTTAAATTAAAATGAGCAAATTACAGCAGAGTCTTCCCAAGAGTGTGGCGAGGGTTGATAGAAACGATTTCTAAAAAACAGAGAGAAAAAGAGACAGCTGGTAAGAAGGAAAATATTAAACCAGTGGGCAAAAGGAAGTATTTGTAGAAGTGGAGAATAGAGTGGCTTAGTCATCATGTGTGAAGAGCTTTTAGGTGCAACCCAGCAGGGACCTGCCTCTGCATCGGAGAGGGATCAGTTTCACAGTCACTCCAGGACTTCACTAACACAGAGTGTCACTGACCTGCAAGACCAAAGGCAATGGGGAGAAACAGCAACTTCTAGAGAAGTGGGAAAAACAAAGGCAACAAAGAAAACAAGTCACAGACACATGGAATATAATTTTTAAAAATGTGTTTATAGATCTCACTTTTGATTTCTTTAATTTATAATACAATGTCACCTTCCGCAGACAAGTTCATCATAGTGGACTGCTTCTTGTAACTCTAAGACATAGGGAAGATAAGGTGAAATGTATATATGAAATTCTCTGTTTTGTCCGTTCACAGACTTAGAGATCTTGGTTCAAACCAAAACAGTAACTGACTCAAAGTTTGGGCTGCTGGACTTGATTTGGTCCCAGCAAAGGGAACACAGCTGAAACAGAAAATATTTCCTCCTGGAGGGGTTCCATGGAGAGACTAACTGCAGGGCACAGACCAAGAGCAATGAATAGTGCAAGGGTTGCAATGTACATTCCCAACACAGTCCAAACAGTAGCTTCTGGGTTTAAGTGCAAGCCCTGAGTCATGCTATGACTGCTGTTTGAATGATCTGACCAACCAGCCTGAAAAACCATACCTGTTTCTTCTGAAACAGGGAGCTTTTTCTCTGGTTTTAGGAAGGCAGGAACTTGAACAGCTTTTAACAAAGCATTCTAAGGATAAGTATAAATGTACAGATGTTTGAGTGACCTGCTAGGTCTTGTCTTGTAATCCTTACTAATTGGAAGGCACAATATGTTATTTCAAGTGCACTTATAGGATTAAGTTCTGCAAACTGCAGGTATGGTGATATGTATGGAATTGACCATGTTTGCGCCAAACATTGTTTGAAATGTTAAATTCACTTGTGTAGACCTAGGCATAGGCTTTTTGCCAGATCAGCATGTAGGTGATGAACACTGCAGTGAGGTCTCATAATGAGAATGGAAAGGCTGCATGGGGTGTACAAGTATTCCTATGGGAAGCATGAAAACTTTGTCAATCCTTTTTTTATAGTTCAATGATGAAAGCAACATGTGCTATTAATGAAAGCATTAGGTTGTGACACTAGTCACAACATAAACTGAAGTCTTGTACTGATTTTAGAATATCTTGCATTCCCATGCACTTTAAAGAAGCAGGATGTCTTCTGTTACTTTAAAAAATGTTAAGTAATACTTTTGTGCGTGAATTCCCTCAAAGGAAGATCAGCTTGATATTGAAAGAAAATGCTTGTGATGTTATCATAACTATACTGATGATAATTCTGACTTATGTGCTCCTGTGCATGGAAATCTAAATTAAATTTACTGTTTTTCCTGTACTTATTTTTCTATGAAGTGAAATAAATACAAACATTATATATTTTTAGACTATTTTCCCTTGACAGTATTCCTTGTAAACATTAACTCATTATTTATCTATCCCAAGGAATGGTATGCATTGAAATGCAATCACTTTACAGTGGAATGTGACCTTGGCTAGTCTATAACAGCAAAAAAATGCCATCCCTCTGACGTCGTATTGTTTTGATGCAAGGAAAAATTGGCTAACTTATTTGGAAAAGTTGCAAAGGGATCTCCAACCTCTTAGAATGAATTCAGCTAACTTTTAGTCTCTCACTTTGGGAACGACATTATCTTGTGCTGGCACAGAATCTTTCACTAAGAGCTTTTTACAAAGCATCCAGGAAACATGAATTAAAGTTATAGCATTTCAGGAGAGAGACAAATGTTATTAACCTCACTGTAAACATCAGACTCTGGACCTGGTCTCTTTGCAACCCTCGGGGCTGTGGATGGACCCTGTGACAAGGAGCAAGCTCTGCCCAATATGTTTAGATGTTGGGGGATGCATCAGGGAGGGCACAGGGGTCACACTCTACTCCCCACTCCACCCTTGTCTTGGAGCAGCCCTGCTCTTGCTGCTCCTGGGCAGCGCTGCAAATGAGTAGCTTGTCACAGACTGAGTCCACAGAAAACAGTTGGTGTCCTTGCTGTCCCAGAAAATGAGGGTTGTGTGGGAATCCTCTCATCCTGTCCATCATCCTTCTGCAATAGAGGATGTCTCCTCCAAAGAGTGTCCCAAAAGCTCTCTGTGCTGCCTCGGCAGATGCTTGCTCTGGGGTGCTTGATGCAGTGCCAGGGAGCAGCTGCTGGGATGCTGATGTTTGCCCACTGGTGGGAGGGTGTGCTGGGACACCAGCCTCTGCAGAGCATGGCACATCTCCTGTTATGTGTGGGTCTGAGAAAAACATTGTAAAAGGCAAAATACAATGTGTAAATAACTCTTTTTAGAGTTGTATTTCTGGAGCACCTCCCCTGGGTCATTCAGTTTGCCAGAAATAATCTCTCTCTCATAGTCACAGTCTCAGTGACCTCAGCCTACGTCCATTAACATAAGCTTGTTCTAAGCTCAGAGGCGCTTCTCAAAGCTAGCAATGGTTTTCCATTGTTATGTTGGCTGTTGGTACCTATGCTTTGGGTCTGGAGTCAGAGCTAGGGCCCTCCCTGGCTATTGGCACCACAACTGCGTCTGAACACACCTCCCTATCTGAATGAACGCTGCTGGACATCCAGTTCTGGAACTCACACTGGGACAATCAGGGGAGGAAGAGCTGATCAGGTAATATCATAGGTTTGGATTAAGAAGATATTTTTTAAAAGAAATTTCCCAGTTCCCCATCCTTGCTTTGTTTATATTGACAGCCTACAGAACAACTTCTAGAAAATTGTTTTCCACTCAGTTAAAAACCAAACTGAAGGATGCATTCCGGCATTCTCCTAACTGTGTCTGACCCCTGGGGTCTTCAGCTACTTCTCCCTAATTTGAGGACAATTTCACAGTCTTCTATAGTGTACTCTATTGGAAGTAAATAGATCTTGCATGTGTAATGTTTGGCAACTACACAAAGAAAAAGATGCCTCCCTCTTCTGTTATGTTTTCTCATAATAGAGATACAACACTCTTCCCTTACTGCAAATCTCACTTTTGTACTCGTAGTTTCCTTGTATTTGGATGTTTCTGGCTGAAGTCATGCCATCTCAGGTGAAAGTACCTACTGTTAGACACTGGCTATTTTTTTTCCTCATTGTAAAGAGTCATTCAGGTCTTCAAATTCACATGGTTAGATTTTAATCTTTAAATCAGTCAAAACATCACATTTGAATGGCTCCCATCATGCTGGGCTATTTTCTGGAAAATAAAATTCATATTTCCAAAATATCTCCCCATCCTTCTTGTCCTGTTCCAAAACAGGACTTCCAATCCTCCTTCCAAAACAGGACTCATCAACTTTGTCCAATAGATTTTTGTATCAGAATATATTTACTGCAGACATATTCAACATTACTAAGCTTAATACTAGACTGTGAGTCTACAGAAAAAAAACTTAAATTACAGCAATTTCCAGTTATTCCCTAAAAGGATGCTATTTTGGCAAGGTGATCTTGCAAACACAAAAGAGTGAGATTCTATGTGTATTATAGAGTAGGGCAGTTACTGAGATATAGAATTGGTTGCAATGCTAAAAAAATACTGAGATAATGTCATATCAAAACATAAAGTCACCAGGATTTTGGCAAAGAGAGAAATTCAATAAAGTTTCATTTTTCTATCTATCTTGGCCCTAAAAATGTATTTAATCCAATCTACTGTTTTTTGACATTTTTTACTAATCTTTAGTTTCAAGTCAAGCTCAATATGAAAATAAACAAATAAACAAAGAAACCAATAAATAATCGAAATATCATAATTTAAAATGTAATGACTTACAATCCATTCCAAATTTTTTAATGTTCCCATGCCAGAATTGCTGAAGAAGAGACACATATTTGTAAGAAGAGACACATATTTGTAACTGTATGCATAGAGAGATGCCTAGTTTAGTCAGCAGATTAAAAAAAATCTTCAGAAATATCCCCTAATTCTGTTTTGCCTTGCAGCCTGGGTCATTGCTTGTGAAAAGTGAGTATGAAATGAGACTAAAAGAAGGCGATAGGATGCCCAGCAGACCAACCAGTGCTGGTACCACAGTTATTCCTACACCAAAGCTACAATATCTGGTTAGCATACTGTCTACTGATTCCTGCTGTCAGCCTCATATGAATCTCTTCACAGAGGCAGCCATACCATGAATCCCAAACCACAACTCCTATCAATTAGCCATCTTGCTGGCATGCCCTTTTGAGAAGCCAAAAACTTGGAGGCTGAAGTCTCTCCAGTCATCAGGATGATCCCACAAAAAGTGGCAAGGCAGAAAGGTGTTCTGTGGAGAAATCTGTACGCCTGCTGCTGTCTGCATTAGACAAGGACTCTGTGGGTTTTTTTGGTTTCTTTTTTTTTTTTTTTTTTTTTTTTAATTTTATTCATCCATCCTCTAAGCGTTTTATGGAAAAAAAAAAGTTAAAATTTCTGCTCTGGTATATCCTCTGAGGATATGTCAGATAATATGAAGAAGTGAGACTTCAGACATCAGGTACATCACATGCTGCAGAAACCCACTCATCAGATTGCTGTTTATCCAATCAGGAAATACAGCAGGGTCATACGATCCAAACAGCTTGCTTTCAGTGCTCCCAGAGAGCACTGGTTACAGAAATAGCTATGACTTCACAGCTATTTGCCACGAACTGCTTAGCCAGTAATTTAAATACCAATTGAATTAGTGAAAATCACTACCTGTGCAGAAAGGTAACATTTGCAAGATTAATAATTTCCTACAAATTATTTGACCTGTGCTAATCTCTCTTATTGAACCACTGCACTTATCTTTCCGCTTCAGGCTAGCTGCTCTGTAATTCCAAGCTGACCTTGAGGTATAACCTCAGCTTGGCTAAGCCTAACCCAGGCTGGAGCATCACCAGGGAAGCAGATTTGTGGGTATTACTCAGCAGTTATGTCTTAGCCCTGCTCTCCTGACAGCAAGCCCCTACATTGAAAACTGCTACTGCTCTTTATTAATTGAGTTCTTGTTCTGGCAGCACACGAGGAAGCATCAGAAATTATGTAGCAGAGGTAGTGTTTCATTAGCTGGTGAAAGGTCATTGTGGATCTCTCTTGGCTCGACTGCTAGGCAGCCAAATTCCTCACTCAGCTTCAGCCTCTCTGAGATGTGACTTTTATTAAAGTCAAAGTAGCAAGATCAAGTATCTAATACATGGCTCAGAGAAACCTGAATCTCACTCAGATGTGGCCAGAAAGTGTTACCACAGTGTAATCAGAGAAAACCTTTTATTATCCTTGAGCACACTGACCTGGTGGCATTAGCTGCTGCCCAGGAAAAAGGGCTGTTCAGTAGGAGCTGTGGCAATCTGCTTTTTAACCTGAGTGGACACTCAGGTCACTGACCAGCTTTGAACAGCCTAGCTCCCGTGCAGCAGGATGAGAGTCTTCATCCTGCATGGAGTGGAAATCTGAGGGCAGGCTTTGCGGGTGGGAGCCTGACAGGAGAAGCTCTGGCCTACATTTACTGCAGTTTATCCAGCCCCATGCTCCCCATCTGAAAAGGGCTCTCCCTTGTGACACCCATTTGGAGCAGGGGCTCTCAAGGAGGGGGACTTGGGCCTGGAAGGTGCAGGGGGAAGCTGGAAGGACTGGGAGCCAGGACATCAGCATGGGAGCTCCCTCTGCTCTTGGGGGTTCTCCCACACTACGTGCAGACCTGCAGGAGAGGGGAGCCAAAGGCTCTGTTTTGCTTTGCAAAGGGGGTGGATGTTTGGCACAGTCCAGGGAACAACTGACTTCAGAGTTGTCCTTTTCTGGGTTTTCCTGCACAAGGGAGTGAGCTGCACCACTTCCTTGTTTATAAAAGGCTCCTATTTCGCCCTTCTTCTGTACAAACACGGAGCTAAGAGAGAGAGAGTACAAGGTGTTGTGGAAACTTGTTTTTAAAAGATGGATTCTGGAGACTTGAATAAGAACTGGATTGCATTTGCAATTATTTGGGCCAAATCCTTCTCTCTGTTACTCCCATAAAGCCAGAATAACCAGCCACTGTAATCAGTTATTTCAGATACCTCTAATGTGACACAGGAAAAGTCATGTCTGATGACACTCAGACTCACAGTCTGAGTGTATTTGTATTGAAATTACTTTTCTAGTAATCCAACAGGATGGATGTTGTTCAGGGAGTGATAAGTTTCTTAATATTTTCTTTGTTAAAAAGAAATGCCAGACTCAGTATTGTCCTCTGGGAATGTGACACTAACAGGTGTTAGGGTTCAAAGATCAGAAAACAATAGCATTAACTTTGGAATGGACATGGATTTCTGACCTGGTGTGGTGAGTGGAAAATTCACCCATCAAAGCCCTGGGACGTTAAACACCCCCCATTCTCTGACTCTTTTGTACTGTATTAGTTTTCCTTCACAGGGTTCATTTATCCTTGTTTGTTTTGAAACGCGTCTGAAGATTTTGTTCTTGACATTGCATCATATGACTTCTTATGTAGGGGTTACTCTGGCATAGGACTATCCAGATCCTGGCTGCATAGGCAAATGAAGAAGCTTGTGTATATATGTGTGTGTATATACGTGTGCATTCTGTATTAAGAGGGCACATGTGATTTCTTTTCTCCTTAATCCTGCTCTTGTTGTGCATTTATGATCCTGGATTTAATGCAGTGTAGCTGTTCCACAATATAGATTATGACAACTCAGCTCAACAGATAGGTCCTGTATATATCAGTAGAAGAAGGGAATCCCCACCATTGGGAACTGCACTGTCAGGCCATCACCATTTCATCCATGGTACTTGTCCTGTAGGTTCCTGAGTTTTGCAAAAGAAGATCTCATTATATGCTGTATGTACATTCCAGTCTGACATTCTCAGGTGTCTCATGTGATTCTGGTTTAAGAATAATCCATACTTATACCGAAATCGTAACTTTGTATTTAAAGACTGTAATTTAGTCACCAGCATTTCTCTATCTGCAGTTAGAGTTTTCTCTTTTACCTTGTAAGTGCATCAGACTCATCTCTTTAAGGGACAGAGGAATCTGAGATTTGATTGCATTCATTTGTGTGTGTGGGTGAGCAGGCAAAGTTCCTGCTGGCTCTAAGGAAATACTCACATGCTGTACATAGTCCAAACATGCCTCCTTCCTGGCCTTTATTTGCAATTCAAACAGAAACAATAATAAAGCAAACTTCAGCCAAAGTTCTTTCTCCAAACTTGGCTAAGGCTGCTCTGCACGAATCCCCTCTGTCCCAGCCCCTTGTTTATGCCTTTCGAAGAAAGAAACTCTTCTCCCATCCTAGCTGGAGCCAACAGGATCCACCTGCCAGCATGAGGCAGCTCTGTATTTTTGTGCAGGACGTTAGTACCTGAGCAGAGCATGACTGAGCAGAGCTGCTCTCCCTGTGCAGGAAAGGGCCACCCAGTTGTACAAGTTGTATTCAGTACCTGTGTCTGCTTCTAAAGGACAAAATCAGAAAAAGTAGGAAAAGGACTGAGAGTACCTCTGTGAGAGAGGGTTATGAAGAGCTAATAAAATTACTGCACTTTATGGAAAAGAACCTCAGCAAGTGTGTGGATCAGTTTATAAGGCATTGTATAATGAGAAGGTATCAGATACCATGGAGATATTTAATCAGAGTCTTAAGACTTAATGTCCAGGTGTTGAGGCTAGACAAATTTACACTGGAAAAAAAATGCATATTTTTAATACCAGGATTGACATGTTCTCAGATTAATTTACTAAGATGTGTGTTAAATGCTCTATCATATTAAATCTCTTAGCCCTTCAAGAAGATTTCTTCAGGCAGAAATTCCCGGCAAAATGAAGTGTAAAAAGTAGGAATCCAAGCAGACAGCTCAGAATTGCTGTCCCTTTCCTTTGAAATGACAGTTGGTCCTCCCTAGTGCCTTGCCAGCATCAATGTCATGGAATATCAGACTGGCAATATGACATTTGTCCTTTATTCCAGCCCATGGCCAGTATTTTTATTGCTGATCCCACTCATTAGCCATATCATGCTCCTGACTCTGGGACAAAGAGGCTGAGGTCAGTATGTTGACATGCTTCAGGAAGAGGTGCCTCAGTGCTGTCCCCACTTTTAGTGCAGTTTTGTGAGCATTCCCAGAAAACACGTAAGAAAGACCAAAGGTCTTCCTCATCAGCTGGAGTGCTCAGTGACTTGTATTAGCATTTTACAACATTGTCCCAAAACAAATGAGAGATAAAGTGACAGGTCCTGTCATTGTGCCCAGGATTTTTCTCTCAGTGACCAGAATTTTGACATGCAATATGGACAAAGCAGTAGAGAATCAGGGTATTGTGGGTACTGACCCCTTTTCTGTGGGATTCATTCCTCTCCTCCAGAATATAAAAGAAGAAAATAAATTCTCACTTTGTATCATGAGCACCTCTTCTCACAGCAGGTGTCTTAGGCAGCCTTATTTCATGCTCCATCAGTACACAAGGTTTGTAGGAGTTAGACTTCAGCATGAAGTGTTTTCTTACTGGTGGGAGGGACTCTCCAGGATGGGGAACCCTCTTCCTGTAAAAAAGGCTGTTCATTTCACATTAAGTTTTATTTTAGCAAAACAATTGCTTGCTTTCTTCGGAGAAGGAGAACATGTTCCATGAACAAAGACTGTCTATAACCATTAACTTTGGCCCCACTAAGCAAGAGGTCAGGTTTATTTTCCATACACTCTGCCTGCCAGACCTGTTTTCCCTTCCCTTAATTCTACTCATCAGGTCACTCTTATTATAATTCATCCATGAAAAAAAGCAGGAAAAAATTATTTCCTTTAAAGCAAAATTAATTCAAATATCAACATACAAGATGGGACTCCGAAAACATCAGTAAAGTTTAGAAATAAGCTTTTTTCTTAGACCAAGCAGAACACACCTCATAGCTCTAACAGTGCAAGAACAAATATTTTTCTAGACTCAGAAACTGACAACAAAAAAGTATGACTGTTTTAAAGGTTGGAGAAATTCATACCGGAGATAGCTGCAGCTAGCTTTCAATATAGTGTAATCACATGCAAGAGAGAGACAAAGGGAGTTATTCAAGATTTATTTTTGCCACCAAATTTTGTTCTGAGAAATCTAGATTTTGGCATTACATCAAATGACTATTGCATTAATCACATTTAAAATATTCTTTGCTTTATGTAGATTCACTTAGTGAAAGAATCCCACAGACA
>JAOTQP010001179.1:17373422-17386542 GCA_026413545.1 Cichladusa arquata
TTCTCTCTACTCTAAAATGCTCCTGTGTGATTGCAGACAAGATGCAGAAATGATTGATCCACTGCTAGGGAAAGGTAGACTAAATAAGAAAAAAAAAGCCAAACATACAGAGAGATAAAATGCTCAGGGAGATGGCTTTGTTCATATTATATTAAATCCATATTTTACTATAATTCTGGAGACTGTGGCCTATCAAGAAATGTGGGGTAGTTCCTTTTCTTGGTAAAAATAATATCAGAAATTAAATTACCTTTTTCTTCCTACTTCCTTGAAAGAAATGGTCACTTTTCCTATGACACATTTCAGACAAGTATAATATTTCTACCCAGTTATGCCTATCAATAACCTTTCACCACCATGTCCTTCTAAATTTCCTTCTAAATTATCATCTTACAAGGAGAAATTCTGGTGTGTTCTGGTGTATTCTGATATCAACACGTGGGATAAGGAGGTATTACCTGAAACCAACAGACGAATACACCTTTTCTACCTTTACCTATCAAGATCTTTGCTCACCTAAATGTTTCTGTGACCTTAGATTGTAGGCTTTGTGAGTCTTGGACTGTTTCATGCTACTTGCTTGGCTATTTGCATTATGACTGAGTCCTGCTGGGAGTTCCTAACAAAGAGAAATAGAGATGGAGACAAAAGGAGTAGCTGCCTCTGCTGGCTGAACTTTGACATCAGATAAGGACAATTCCAAGAGAAAGAATAAAATGCTGGTGTGCTTCTGCAAAGGTCCAAGCCCACAGACCAGACAACATGAGTACTCTACCAGGAGGACTTTCTTCACCTGTTGTGCCTGAGACCCTAATAACCCAGCACTGGGGAAGGTAGGTTCTTTGGAAATACAGAGAATGTAAATGCTTGGAGAATAATATATTTTGGGACATAGTTGTTTTATCTGGAATTTTGAACACATATGTCATGTCTAATGCATTTGACCTCTTTATTTGATCCTAATCTGATGTAGTTGTATCCTTTCCTGGCAGGGAAACTGTTTACCACCCCAAAGGACAAGCTAGATTGTTGTTGTATAAGGTCAAGAGGATAATTTGGTGCTTCTCTTCATTCACAGTCTGAGGACTTTTCCTTTCTCCTTTCTGTGTGTTTTAGTGTCCATGTACAGTTATTCTTGTTAAAGTGCAGTTTTTTACTTTATAGGATTTTCTAACATGGATGATAAAATGTAGTTTCTACAACAAAATTTAAGTCCATAATGGAATGGTTAGGTTTTATACATAGAAAAATACAAAGCCTGAATCCCTAATGATTCATCCACTGTTGTGCACACTTCCAAATTAGAAGTGGAAACATGATATACAGGGAGTAATTAGGTGACAACTTATGGAGACCAACGATTTTGCTGCTACAAGATGAGAGGACATTTTTGATATCGTCTTATTTTCAGATTGACTTTACACACTTGCACCTTGTCAGCTGAAGTTTGCCACAGAATGAAGTACATATTGAAAATCAGTTGAGAGGCCTAGTTGAGGTACTGAGGTGCATATTTCTAAGGGAATTTGAGGTGAGCAGAAACATAACTATCAATAAATCAAATTCCAAAGAATGTCTTCAAATACTAAGGTTAAAAGAACAGAAAGCTCTATTTATATGGATTTGTAAGTAAGCAGAAACAACAGTATAGAGAGGAGTTAACCCCTTTTATTCAGCTCAAAAGGTTTAAAGTTAGATCCTAACAACCATTATTTAAATGCCAATGCTTTTTAATAATTTGATTAAAACTTATATGAGAAGTGATTTTGTAAATATGTTCACATTACTCCGTGGCTGACATTACACAAGGGGTCTTGGAACAGGCAATGGTTTGGGGAAACTGTAATTTCTTTCCTATTGCTTAAAGGAGTAAAATTTGCAGGGCTAGTTGAGACGTTGAGGGGAAGCAAGCCTCTGTGCTTTCAGCAGAGCATGGGGATTTGAGCTGCTATACGTTCTGCTTCTAAAGGCATGCTACTCTCACGCTTCAAACAGGCGGAGGGAGCTCATGCAGCACACAAACCTTGGGATTTGCACTGCTGATTCCTCTAACTTTTCATATGAACAAGATCCACTTCTCAGTGTGATCAGATCAGTGAAACCTCAACATCACTGTGCACTACCTGCCTAACAAGTAAGGCATTTTAAGGATGTCTTAAAGGTGCTACCCATAGGACATGCAAAACAGAAGTTTTAGGAGCACAGGCACAATGGCTGCAGCACCTTCTGAATGTTCACTGCAGAAAGTGAGGCCATGGAAAGAGTTAGGAAAAGTTCAGGAAAACTGCACAAAAATTACCTTTCTGGAGATAAGAAATGAAGCAACAGAAAGGACAAAAAGGACTTCCAAGTAATGAGTACTGTAAAAATACACAGAAAATACAGGCTCAATGACAGAGCAAACCAGTCACCTCACTCATGTTTTATGCTTCTAGTATTTTTGCTTCACATGCTAGCTAAGATAAAGAAAATCACTTTGTGCCTAGAATGGAATAAGGTATCTGAAGGCCAATTTGAGATCTTGGCTTCCTCACAAAGCAGAATGAAACATTAACTAAAGAAACTTTGAAATCTTTGATGAAATTGAGTAATTTTCTAGCCAGCCCTTCTGCCTCTAATCCCTGTGACAGGAGCAGGCAAAATGTTTATGAAATGCTACAAGAGATTTTGTCCAGGTGATCAGAGAGCCAGGAACATTTAATGAATACCTTGTCTGAACCAAATGTAAAACAAGGGAGAGTTTTAATGAAAGGTCACCTGCATGTGCTTCTCTCCTCTTGCCTTTGATGTCTGGATGATATGTTGCTGTCTCTGAGGTGCCCACAAAACCAGGCTGTTTCTGAAAGGCTTCAGCAGAACATGTATCCCAAAGTGAAAAGGGCAACAGATAAGGTAGCCTGGGACTCTATCACATTGAAGATCTTTGTGTGTTGGGAGAAGCTCTGTAAACAGACCCAGGAGTTATATAGAGCCACTGAGCATATGAGGATGATGTTGGGAAACTAAAGCCTACGTGGATTTCAATTCGGTGAAAGAGGTGAGGGGTAACATGAAAGGTTTCTGTAGGTATTTCAGCAGTAAAAGATCTAGAGAAAGTGTGGGCCCAGGGCCCACTGCTGAACATGGCAAGAAACCTGGAGAGAATAAACACAGAAGCCAAGGTGCTAATGGTTTTTTCCACTTGGTCTTTGTTGGAAAAACTTGCCTTTAGCAATTTGTGAAAACAGTGGGACATCCCAGAACACAGAAGATGTATCCTTGTTGGAAGGTCAGGTTAGAGAGCACTTACAGACACTGGAAGTATACAAGCCATGGGAGAGCATGGGATGCTCTCAAAACTGCTGAGGTAGCTGCTCAATGTGACTGCCAGGCCCTTCTTGCTTATCTTGGAAAGACCATGATGATGGGAGTCATTCCTGTGGGGTGACAGAAAGCAAACACCACTTCTCAGGAATGACAGGAAAGAAAATCTGAGGAAATATGGGACAGCTGGACTCACCTCAATCACTATAAAAGTGATGGAGTGGATAAACCCGGAAACTATTTCCAGTTGCATGGAGGACCAGAAAGTGATTGTGTGTAGTCAGCTTGGATTTACAAAGAGGAACTCTCGTCTAAGTAAACTGATATCCTTCTAAAATGAAGCTAGTTTGGTGTATGAAGGGAGAACAGTGGATGCTGTTTACCTTGACTTTAGTAAAGCCCTTGACAATTTCTTCTGTGACAGCTTCATAGAGAAGCTGAGAAAGCACAGGCTGAGTTAACTGAGGAATGGGCAGAAAGCTGACTGAATTTCCAGCTTCAAATGATTGCCCTCAGCAATACAAACGTAACCAAGGGCCAGTCATCAGAGGGGTGCTCAGCAGTTAGTACTTGACTAATACTGTTTAATATTTTCATTAGTGACATGGGAGACTGGGGAGTGTGCACCCTCCATGAGCTGACACACGGCAAAAAACTGGGAGGAGTGGTTGATACACACCACATGGTTATTTAGACATTCAGTGGATCTCCACAGACCAGAGGAATTGACAGAGGACAGCCTCATGAAATACAAGGAATATGCAAAGTTCTGCACCTGGTGTGGACAAACCCTGGGCACCAATACAGACTGGAGGACAACCACCTGGATAGTAACTGGCAGAAAAAGACCTGGGTATCCTGGTGAATAAGAAGCTGAATATGATCCAGCAATGAGCCTTTGTGGCAAAGGCAGACAACAGAATGCTTGAGTGCATCAGAAGGAGCCTTGCCAGCACTACTGGGCACAGTAGTCCACATCTGGAGCACTGTGTCCAGTCCAGTGCAAAGAGACCTGTGGACATACTGGAATGTGTCCAGTAAAGGCTGTGAAGTGACTGTAACAGGAACACATGATACAGAAAAAGTGACTGAGACAGCAGGCACTGGTCAGCTGGGGGAAGAGAAGCCTCAGGGAAAACTTATCAAGGTGTATAAATACTTCAAAAACTATAAATAACTCTCTAGTAAAGAATGAAGAGCCAGGTTCTTATCACTGATATCCACTGAAAGGATTAGGGGCAATGGACAAAAACTGAAATATAAGACATTTCAATTGAATATAAGAAAAAAGTATTTTTACTCTCAGGTTAATCAAGCTTTGGAAGAGGTTGCCCAAAGAGCTTGTGGAGCCCTTATGCCTGAAGGTGTTAAAACTTGACATAGTCCTGAATTCACTCTGCTTTGAACAGGAAGGTTGCACTAAATGACCTCCAAATGCACCTTCAGCCATTCTAAGACTTCATAAAATGAGCTGGACACTGAACAAATAACCCTTGATTGATTCCTCTTCCCATTACAACTGCTTATCACCTTTGCATCTTCTACTGTTTTAAGAAAGAGATTAAAATATTATTTCTTGAACCAGATGCAAGTGCTCTTGATCCTGGGGGCAGTGGGGGGTGGGGTGTGTAGGGAGGTATCAGGAACTTTCAGGTTTGTTCATCTAGACGTTTTTGCTGCCTTCTCTGTTTTCAATTAAATGGCCTCTACTGTTTCAAAGAACACATCATTTCTGTAAGATAGAATGGTATTTTAAATATTTCAGCTCTTATAATCTGGTGACATCCATAATGGAAGTACTTTGATTCTATTATTAAGGTGGTTGCAAAAAAGAATACTAAGTAGATAATTTCAGTTTTAAAAGGAGTATTAATTTGGTGCTTTGGAGCAGGGGAGTACTTGCAAAGCAGATGGTTAGGACTTCTCACTATGACCCCTTGCTTAGAGGTGTGAACCGCTTTCAGCTTTAGAAGTGTTAGAACTTATAAACACTATAAAAACTACCATTTCAGAGGTAGAATGAAGTCTAGATGTGCTGTTTCTTACAGTCCTTCTTTTTGGAAAATAAGCCTTGCTACACATAACAAAGTCATACTCGATGAATACCAACACAAGAAAATACAGAGGATTTTTCATTTCATTAATTAGTGTCCCAGCTGCCTAGTCTCCAGTAGATGATTTCTATTGGGTTGATGAATATCAGAATAATTCCAGAACTTTAAAATACTGAGAAGGCACACCTGGCAACCAAACTTTGTAAATTTAAAAGGGTCAAAATTATGAGCTGTTATTTTAAAACCTGCCTACTCCCACTCCAGCAATGCAGATCTAGTGCCAAAAGATAGGGATTAAAATGTTAGATGTCTAGAAAATACATGATTTAACAATCACACTTAGAAGAAATAATGGACAAACGTATTCCTTTAACCTTACCCAGACTCAGAATCCCACTTTAGGAACTGGTTTGACAAATACAATCAACACATATTTAACGCAGCGATGTCTTTCTAACTCTTTTTGCTGACTAACTCTGCCTAACTATATTCAAATTGCAAAATTTTTCCCTTGATAAATGCAGAAATTTTCAGTATTTCATGAGGCTGGAGTTGATTGGCTTCCCCTGAGGCTAGCTGCAGTTTTATACTGCTATATTATTTTAGAGAAACAGGAAAATAGGTCCAGTTGAAATAAGTATTGACAGAAAACACATGAATTTAAATTGCAATAGCGTTGGTCTTCCATGCAGTGACGTTTCAAAGGTAAAGATCTGTGCAGAGAATATCTTCAGGATGGTCTAATAATTCACAGAAACATATCCTTACCTAAACCCTTTTTTCATGAGAGATTAAAAGTATTTCCTTAGGAAAAAAGAGAGTATCTGTACAATTCTCATTTAACAGTTCACCAAGACATAAAAAGAGAGACTTCAAAGGTGAAAAATATTTGCAAAATACTGTGCTAGGAGTGGAAGAAGAAATCAGGTGGATCACACTCACTAGGGTATTTGCAGGAAAGAAAAAAATGCAATCCAAATACAGATATTCTCTGCTTTGTTAGGACTGACTTGCCATTATGGAACCAGTTTGGAAACAGCATTTTTCTCTGAGGTCTGTTTTTGGGGAGTCAGGATGGTCTCCCAGGTGAGATCCCCACTCATGAGGCCACCAGGCAGCAAAAAAGGACGGGTGAGAGGCTCGTGTGGGCAATCTTTTAGAAACTGAAATGGTCATCCTGACTACATGAATGTCTCATCCCCCAGAGAGCTGGGTGAGGAACTGATAGAAAATGACAGAGGGAAGAATGCAGAACAACTGAATATAGTCAGAGCTTTGCTTTTAACGACAGAAAGAAAGAGAGTGAAAAAGGTGCTGTGTCAGATGTCCAGCTTGTAGTCCTACCAGGCTTCATGTTGAACACTCAAACCCTTAAATAAAAACATAGAATAGGGTAAGCCACCACCTTTTCCTCTTGCTGCTGCACAACCAGCTGGTGACATACTAAGTTTCTTCTCCCAGATATGTCTGAAAGTCATACAAATTCCAGATTTAGTTAATCTCATTCTTGCTTCCAAATATACCTGTAACAGCAGATCAGCACATCTGACTCCTAAAAAGAATCCACTTGAAGAGGTATTTTCCCATCACGCTTCTGAGGTTACCACTAACACTCCATCATAATTACAGCATCATGGAGATGGCTCTGTTTTCTGCATTTTCTTCTTCTACTGCAGAGCAGGAGGATGTGGCCACCTCTGTGGCTTTGGGATTTTGTACTTCTTCAATTTATAGCTGCCCTGGGGCTGCTCAGCATGGCAGGGTCATCCAGACCTCGCACAGCAGCAGCTGATGCAATCTTCTTTCAAAGTGAAGGACTTGAAATAGCTGTATATGAGGAAAAAGTACACTTCAAAAGGCCCCCATATAAGGCAGAAGTGCTGGATTGGTTTAATGAAGGGAGTAACACTGTCTTCCCAAGGAGGACCTATCCCTCAAGACACTGACTGCTCATGCACAAGTAGTCCCGGGTACCTGTGAGTGGGGGTTCCCAGCTTTCTTGGCATGGCACACTACAGGTGCAGTCTGTCATCCCCCCTCATCCGTTAGTGGGGAGCTGCCTGTCGCACCCTGGGCTTCCAGCCCTGGCAGCATTCTTTACCACTGAAGTCAATGAAATTGCAGGCTTTCATCACCTCTGGGGGGACTGCCAGGTACACGAGGCAATTGAGAATGTAGCACATTTCACACACATCCCTTGTACTGCTTAGCACTGAGAAGTGGATTGGCAGCATCTGATAACCAAAACACTGCAAACAGAGAGACAGATGCAATTTGCAGATGGTACAGAAGGGTTTTACAGGTACCTACATTTTAAACATGTCTATGCTGGTTTTACTGGAATCTGTCAGCTAAGTAGGAAAAGGTGTGTAAGAATACCTTGAACCCTAGAGCAGAAAGATTTCAACTTAAATTTTTCTAAAAGTTACCTCTTTCTGAACACTGTCAATAATAACAAATAATAAAGATTTCCAAACTACATGTATCTATTTGCAAAGGGGGAAAAAAAAAAGATTGCTGCAAAATCTTTTTTGCAACTACTGAAAATTCCAGACTAAATTGTTTGGCAAGAGGTTAGGCCATCAATGCACTCAAAGAAATGGGCTCTACAATTATCACTCATCAACAACCACCTACCAGTTGGGAACCAGTTGGAAAGGGTTTAACATGAATATAAATGAGGAGGGAAGGATATGTGGGAATGAGATTGTGTGGCATATTTGGGGGAATTTTTTTGACTTCTTTCCAGACATATTTCAGTTTACATAAATATTTGAGGGTTGGATCAGACAGGATTTGCAGCACAATAGCATCAGGAATGCCTTTGCAAAAACTGTGATATGCTTTAAATAAGTCTCTGAGGAGGGGCAGGGTGAATGAAGCTTTCTCAATGTACACATTCAAGCACCATTTAACTATTACAGACCAGGATGATGGGTTTCCCTGACAGTTTCTCCTCTTTTTCTCAGTCTCCCCTCCCTCCCTGTGATTTGATTAGAAAGTGAACTGCATTTGTAAGATGACTGACACTAGCTGATATTCCTTGCAGAAAGAAAGATGCTTGCTGAAGGACAGGGCTGGGCAGTGCACATGGAATGTCAGGTTACAAGCAGCCTCTTGCTGACTTCCTGGCTTGGCCTCAGAGGGTTAAAGCTGCCTTTTGGTGTGCTTGCTGGGTGTGCTTGCCTCATCTGGCAAGTGTCCCTAGGAGGGCGGGAGAACCCACCCTCAGCTCAGGCTGCTTCCCAGATGAACTGGAGGCTCTTCCAGGCAGTGCCTGGTGGAGAGATAGGCCTGGAAGTCTGCCTGGCAATGAGAAGGCTTTTCTGCACTTTCAAGTACCTAAATTTCCAAGTGGGCAAGAAGGCATTTGAGGAAAAGCACTTGGGAGTAGCAAGAGGTAGAGCAAGTTACTTGGAACAGAGCAATGCAGGGGTGAAACCTGTAAAGGTAGTCTTGAAAAAGCAAACTATCCATTTTTATCTTACTTTTTCTTATGTAACTCTGGACCAGCTCTTCAGAAATTAGTAGATATATTCTAGATTTAGATAGGAGTGAAGGAAATAACAATCTGACCATGACTCTTAAAAAACTTTTTCTGAGACTTGCTCAGGTTAGATTTCCTCTAGCTCTACAGTGCCAGGATAAAACAGATTTTCGGATACCTCCTGTTGAATTTGAAACACTTTTATTTAAACTGTCTTTTAAATAAGAGCATTTTCACTAAATAAAAGAGGTGAAATGCAAGAGCCTGTTGCTGAGTAAAGCAGGAAAGGGCTTCACAGTGAGATTTGATTGTTTACATTCAATGAAAGGAAAAGTCTGATTTAGAGTGCTCAGATTTAATCTCAGTGCAGATTAAAATGGTTCTATTGTGTTCTGCCGGGCTGTTTGGAAAGGTGAACTGAGGCTTTCGTAGGACTGTACCACTGCAGCATATACATAAGATTTACATGCAATCACATCAGACAGTCACACAAAAGTGCCAAGCTGAGTCTTTCTGGCTTAAGCCATGCTAACGCGGTCTTTCACATTCTGAATTTCTACCTGGTGTTGTAAATAACCTCTAAAATCTTGGTGGGTCTGTCTGGTCATTTCCTGAGTTTCCTGTTTCTCCTGCCTGCCTGCAAAAGTCGGTTGTGCTGCAGCTCGGCTGCAGTCTCGCTCTGGGGGCAATCTGCAGCAGGTTATTGCGAGCACACTCGACACACCTCCTCTGCAGAGCAATTAGGCAGCGCTCCCAGCCTCCAGCAGAAATAGACTTCATAGTGAGAGCGGAGGTGCCTCGCCCTTAACTTCAACCATAAACACATGCTGAGCTAGTGCAACAGATTTAACTCAAGAACAGAGGGACTCAGGGTCTGACTCCTAACGAAACTGAAGTAAGCTTGGTTACTGCTCTGCCATCGCAATTTTGTTCATATCTATGACGAAAGGGGAGGCCTTAGAGCATGAGAGTGAGAGTACTGTGTCATTTAGCAACCCAGTAAACCCAGCAGATTCTTGGAGGAGAGGCGATTTGTTAACACACATGCGCTAGATATCAGATCTCTGTTTAGGGTGAATTGTCTACACTGTCAAGTTTGTTATGGGCAGGACACATTAACCCAGGGCAGTACATTATGATTCTTTGCACTATTGGAAACAATGTCTGCTCTCTGAGATTCAAAGTGACGAGCTAGGAGTTTTTTAAGTTCTAATGGCCCTGATTCAGACAGCCCTTCTCTGCCTCCCAGAGCAAGAATTGTAGGCCTCTTTTAACTTAAACAAGGAATTTTTCTCTTCACACCACAAGGGTATCAGCATCCTGGGAGGATAGAAATATTACAAAAATGCTTTGAAAATGAAAGCAAAATGATGTGGTATGCATCACCTGTGGACAAATTGATAGATAAAAGGCAGTCAGATACTATGACAGAGGGGACAACCCCTGTGGAGACAGACAGACAGACACACAAAACATTAAGAAGTGATCTTCTTTCACACTTGTGATCAGCCAGCCCTCCGATGACTAGAAATTGTTTAATATACTGTGAAACTATGATCCTATACACCTGAGGCTTGTATTTACTCAGATAAAGCATGTAACCCTTCTGTGGCTGCATCCTCCTTGGCTGTCTCTCATGCCAGACAGGTGAACCCTCTATGATGCAGACAGCCAAAGTTCAGTTTGCTTCACACTAGTGGGTTCAGATCAGACCAGGACTCTTCTTTGAACATATTTTGGGTCTTAAGGCTTTTTAATGCCTAGAATTCCTTATGTAGATATGTATGTATTTACTTACTTGTCTATTTTCATCACAGAACACAGCACTGTGAATTCTTTCAGTGCCATTATGGTTTTGTATAGTGCACACAAGCAAAATCAGCTGCTTCAGAGGGGACTAGGGCTGTCCTTAGAGCCTAGAACATAACTCTCCTTAGTGACCAACCAATCTTTTCTCAATAGTGAAAAAGAAAAGAGAAAGAAAACTGTTGTCTTTTTCCTGAAATTTCAGGTATATCTTTTCCCCTCAAAATAACCTTTAAAGAAGGAACAAGGACAGGAAACAGTGCAATTCAAAATTATCAGATTTTACACTGGTGGAAATGCATTCAGCAGTTGATAGAGCCGTGAGTGGCAGTCACAGGGAATGCCAAGCCCAAAGTGAACCTGCGTGGTGAAATCTCAAAAAAATCTGAAAAACACGTCTACACTCTGAACCATTATTAGCTGTATGGGGAAGGTCTACACCTGCAATCACGGGATGATCCAATTTAAGCATCTGAAACTTGCAATTCTAGTCAGTGTTCATCTAGCACTCTGGGAGCATTTGTTCTTTATTTCGTTTAAACTCAGCTGTGATTTCCAGGATGGTGCACAGGTCAGGTCTGCACAGCACCCTGCTTTCCCTTGCCTTTGCATCCCATCAGAAGATGTCACATCAAGCAAGACCTCACAAAGACAACAGAAACACCAAGTTGCCCAGGCCTGATTGCATTCAGCAGAGGGGCTGATGCAGGGCCAAGAGGCTTTCTCCTGACTCCTTGCCAGTGGCTTGGGCTAACAATAAAATCATTGAAGTGGGGAGGGGAGGAGCCTCACAGCTGCTGGGCTGACTCAGTCCATAATGAACATTCCCTGCCCTTTTTATAAGCTTGTCTGATCTTCAGCCCAGCATCAAGAAGTTCCTCACATGTTTTACCTCAGCTATACACTTCTGCCCTGTTTCAGTTCTCTTTTCATGTGTGCTATGAATAAAGAAATGCATCTCTCAGGCAATTTCACGTCAAGTGAAATCTGGGAGAAAATATTAAACTTAATTCTTTGTCAATAGACTGTAAGACAGACTCCCATCACGTGTTGATTAGGAGGGAGGCTCCTATAGATGAAATTGGCAGCTGATGGTCCAAGTGACCCAAAATGCAGTGGCAAAATTGTGGCCTCAGCCAAGAAAGTTCTTTTAGTTACTCCTAGATGGAAAAATTTTTAATTCTTTTTGCTGACCAGGACTGATTTTCACAATATCTCTGTGGCATCTATAAATCCTTGTTTGTCCTTGACATTTCCAGCTGTGTCAATGTGGGAAGTTCCTGGGGAAAGTCCCTTTTTGTACTTGTGCTTTGAACAGTCGTAGGTTGTGGAAAACAGCCATGCAAAAATAAAAACATGACAAGTTTTTCCTTTCATGCAGATTTAATTTTTTTATACTCTCTGTCATGTTTGTTTTTTTTTTTTCTTTACCTTGCCTTCCCTATTTTATTTTGTTCTTAAAGACAAAATACAGATATATTTACTCACATTTTAGTATATTTGCTGCTAGCCACATTCCTGCATTCCCATTGAGAGATAACACCCACTTCCATGCTCTTCCTGCATCTGGAAAGCCTCACAGATGTTTGCTTTCCAAAACCACACTTTGTTCCAGCAGCAGAATGTCTGTATCTACTTTGAGAGTAATTTATTAAAATAACCTGGAAAGGCCAACACACGTTGAGAGCACTGTAGAAGCAGGGAAATTAACCTCTGCAGAGATGTAAATGCTTTCATTATGATGAAACAGATTCTGTGGAAAATCTACCTGAACACTGTTGTGCTTTTGAGTACTTAAAGAACAATACTTTTCAGTTCTAAGTGACTTAAAAAAAGGTGAGCAACAAACAGCAAATGACAATACTCCAGATTGCTCAAAATTGCACTTAAAAATCTCATGTGTCAAATGCAAGTATAGAAATCGAAGAGCAGGCAAGAGAAAATGTACAACATTTATTGGGCCTGTGTAGTCATGAGGAATAGCTATTTGACACAAGTCTAAACCAGAAGCTCCTGTCAGGCTTCCCACCCTTCCTTTCACCCTTGAGGGCTTCCACCCCCTTCCTTCCCAGGGCTGTGTTGTGTTGAGGCTGGAGTGGATCTTCCTTCCAAAATTGGGTTTGGTGTGATCAAAAAGCAGCAATCTCAGAAGAGCAGGACAAACCACCTGCTTCTTACTTCTTGGGCTGAGCCCTCACAAGGATTTATCTTAGATTTTGGTACCATCTAAACTGAACCTAAGCCTAGAAATTATTCTGAGTTCAGAGTCCTGTGTGGGAGTCCAGGGTACCTCCCTGGCTCCTCTGGGGATGCAAGGACCCCTCTGGCAGACCCCTCTGTTACCCCCGAGTGATGCCCAAGAGCCTCAGGGGCTGGATTTAGCCCCTTGGGAAAATTTACCAACATTGAGAGAAGAAATACAAGCTGCAGAAATAAATAGAGTGTAAATTAGACTGTTAGAATGTAGAAT
>JAOTQP010001179.1:17386642-17404243 GCA_026413545.1 Cichladusa arquata
ATTCTGCCCTGGGTGCCCGGCTGAGAACACCGCTGTTAGCCGGGCAAAAAAGATCCAGAGACAAGAAACAATAAACAATCCTTGAAGCCTCTGAAAACCGTCTCCTGCAATCTCTCATCGCCAAATTCAGGGAAAAAACCAGGATTTAAACCACCAGAATGTCCCCCCGAGGTGATCTCGGGTTTAAGAGAAACCTCATGCTCGGACATCCTGAGTCAGATGTAAGATCCTAACAGACCACAGTCAAGTGGAAATGAAAAACGGCTCAAAATGCTTGGTTAAAATATGTATCCTGGAAAAGCTGCAAATATGGTCACAGGATTGCTTAATCAGACAGGCCAGAGAGGGTCATTTTGCTTTGGAGATAAACACAAGGTGGCATGGGCTCTGATGAGTTCAGACATATCCGCACCCAACAAAAAAAGGTCACAGACATCGAGCTGTGTTATCTGCTTTCTTAAAATTCTTTATTTCTATACTCTGTTCAATTTTTTACCAATTTTGTAAAATGGTGTTAATAATTATCTCAACATTATGATTATAATGTTATAGCTGAAGTCCTTTAAACCATTAGGCAAGAAGGTTAGGTAACAAGAAAAAATGCTTTGCACATCTAAACTCTGACAGGCTATGCAAGAAAACAGCAAAACCATGAGGAACTTGCATGGTTTAGAACCTCTACTTGACAGAGAAAGATGGTGAGCATAGAAGTATTTGTCCACAACTCTAATTAATATGCAACATACAAAATTAACTGTAGGAATACAAAGATCTGTTCTTTTGGTGAGTCATGTCTGAGTATTTTTACCTGGGGTAAAAACTCATACCTGGGGTATGATTACTGTTACAAAACCCAGTCATAATAAACCTTCAGTACTGCCAAGTACCACCTGGGAAACAGAGACTCAACAGAGGAACACAAAGAAAGCAGATTTATTTATTCTGTGTGTCCTTTCATCCTTTTCTTTTATAAAATGAAGCATTTCTGTTAACAAAAGAGCAAGACAGTCCTACAATTCACACTATAATGGAATCAGCTTGCTTTAAAATAAAGCATGTGACACTGTGCAAAAACATAGGGTTTATTTATCTCAGTGACACCTCAGGCATGTGTAGAGTCCCAGAAGTTCAAGTAATGAACTTCTGTAGTATCCTGGCACTCACTTGGGCCAAAAATATAAAATATAAAATACACCATAATTTCACTGTTAACATATCTGCTTTGGAATCAGTCCCTGCTCTGGAAAGCAATTTAAAATAAAGTGGGAGAGGGGAAGAAATATTTTATCTTCCATTTTCCTGATGGAGGAGAGTTGATTTGGCTCCTAATCCAGAACTCAGGGACTCGAGGACAGCCCTTCCCCGTGACTTGTTGAAGGTCATCCAAGGAAATTGTCACAGTATTCATGAAAACCCAGATGTGCTGTGGGAAAAAGAGTTTAAAAGGAGAGGAGGAGGAAGGCACACTTGACATGCTATGTATTCTGCAAACTTCAGAACATCTCACACTCACAAATACTAGGAATAAGTTTTATATTACACAGAGTTTGTAAAAAGCTGTCAAGGTTCAAGTCAAGACTTGTATGTAAAAACTCTCTTTTCCCTTAATGTTGCAGCCTCTCCCATTATCAGATGAACAAACAGATTATGATGTTTGAGGTAGGATTCACACAAAAAGTTTTCAGATTTAACGGCTTCTCTTCTGGTCATGTCTGATCATGAATTTCAAGTACATGCATTGCAGTGCAACATCTCAGGCAGACACAAGCACAAGATGTAATTCAGCCTTTCTCACGTGGAAGGACCCCAAGCCAAGAAAATGCAGCAAAGTTTGTTGTCTGTATTCTTATTTTTCTTTCTCTGCAAGAAGATATCCTTTGTTTTCAGGATAATTTACCTTACTTGGTAGAACACCAAAACTGTTTTGCAGAAGATTAGCAAATCACATAACCTGAATTAGCCTGAATCCAATGCTCAAGGAAAGAATTACTCTGAAGTGAGAAACAGGAGGAAAAAATCCAAGCCTTTAATATCAGACAGCTGAGACTTTGTGGCCCTCTTATGAAAAACCAGTAATCTAAAAAATTTAAACAGATTTTTTGTTTTGCTCCCATATTGTTACTAAATGGTGAAGTTCTAGATTAGAGAATATCTATAAATGTACTGTTATTAAAATAGCTGACAACTTTTCCATTGCACTCTGAGTGCATGGCTTTCTTTTACTGTGTGATATGCTTTGCAACTCTAAGTGACACACAGCAGTTTATTTAAGAAGTAGCTGTATCTCTAAGACAGTATTGACCAAAATATAAGTAAATTTCACAACACCTACAAGGCATCAATTCAAAACTAGAATTGAAAAATTACACTTCAGAGTAGTACGAAAATTAGATTTTAAAAAGTTCACATCAATCCTTGGAGAATTAAAAATCTTTAATCCTTGACTGGTAGAATTCTTATTTCTCCTACACTTCCATCTCAGGTTTAAAGACTGAGAGTTACTGTAAAACCTTATAGGCACTGTTATAAGAGTAGGTGTAACAACTTAGAATCTCATTGAAAACCAGATGCTTAAGACCAACTAGTAGTCTCTCAATTATACTGAAGGAGTATAGGAATAAATTGATTGGCTGGTAAAAAAAGGTAATTTTAGTCAGAATTAACACATGTAAGGATTTTAAAACCATATACTCTACCAATGAGTTAGTTTGATCCTTGCAAAGCACTAAGTAAAGATTTTAGTGAGATGTTTTCTCTACCACATTTGTACCTCTTGAGTGAAATAGTGCGTCTATTCAGAATTCAGTAGTCAGCACCTCGATGTATTTTACATAACATACTAGCAATTAGACTAAAAAAACCCCTCCAAATTGCTGCTATACTGGTCCTTCCATCACAATAAAGAAAAGGCATACAAAGTACCGTAATAAAGAAAAGTGGTGCTGGAAAAATGAAAAACTTAGTTCAAGTGAAGAATAAAACTATGTATTTGTTTATACAACAGAAGTTGTCTCAATGTAACATCCCAAAGACAAAAGCTCGAAGGATTCAAAAACATCAAAAGCACTCTCCTGGCTAGTGGCAAAATCCTCAATTCCATTATGGATCATAAAACTTAGTGAGTAAATGCATTAGTATTGCAAGCATTTATACTTGCAACTAAAAGGGAGTGAGGAGACACTTGGAACAGAAGTGTAAGTGTGCAAGATTGCTAGATAATTTTTCTCTCTTTATTGTATCTTCATCATATTTCTCTGCTAGATCTGGATCAAAGACATAGCTGGGCTCCAAGGCAATAATTTGTACATTCCAAAAATGAGAAATAAGTCTTACACAGATATTGAATTTGAGGATCTAATTGGGAAATATGATGCAGAAATTTATAAATACAAAATATTTATGATGCATATGAACAGCTTCATGATTTAATTTCTGCCTCCATGATACTCTCAGGTTTGGATCCTGAGCTGAAATCTCTCTGGAATTTGCAGTCTCAGATGATTCTTGGTCTATTTATCCCTCATTTAATCACACTGCTTTTTGCCACTTGATACAGAGTCATAGAGAAATCAGCTACTTATTTTTCAACAAAAGTAGTGGGGTTAGTTTTGATCTAAACCTCGTACTGTGAACTGGTATTTCTTCATGCCATAAGCCCCCAGAACTGACTACAACAGTTATTTTCAACTGGAAGCGTGTCTGTAATAAGGTGTCTGCTAAGTACATGAAAGTGTGTGTGAGAAATGAGATAGGAAAGGCAAATTCACCTAATTGTGAGACCATCTACATGACATTTACAGCGGGGTTCAGCCCTATATTAGAGTAAACTTGAGGTTCCCCACCCTGTGGATGTGATATCCACTGCTCTAGAAACGTCAGAATGGCAAAACAAAAACTCATCTCACTGTAGCACGAAGTCAATAAATAAATGTACAGAGGTGGAAATGTGTTTTAGTGCAATCTGTACTGTCTCAGAAAACTCTGACTTGAGGTAACATCACTTTTACAAGTCAGCATCGTGTACTCAAAATTAGTGTGTTATTGATGTGCCTTAGCCTTAATTACACTGGAAAAGAGTGAACTAATAACTGCTTTACTTCAGAGGCTCCACACCCAAAAGACTCTCAGGCTCCATAGTCATCATAAATACTTCTAATGAGGAATGTTTTCAGTAACTTTTGTTTACACAAGCTTACTACTTCTGTGTCAGTGCCTGCCCCACTTCCATTGAAATCAATGGGAATTTTGCCATTCCCTCTAATGAAAGTAGCCCCTAGCAGCCTGTTGATGATGTTGATGATGATGGATCACTACTCCGTCCTTGCACGAACAATAGTGTAGCAACCATGCCAACAAATATGCATGTCCTCAGATGTAAGCACCTGAATAGTCTCACTGGTTCCAGTGGAAAGGTATAAATTCTTGAAGTTAAATGCTCTTTCTGTTTGTTTCAATCTAGCCAATCGCTGGAATCCTCCTCTGTCAATTAACACATTTTTCATTAGGACATATACAAACTTGGTATAATCTAGATGCTATCAGCAAGCATATGGTTGATCTGTCTTAATGTTCCAGGTTTTGCAACCCATTATGCAAAAAATAAAAATCCAAACACAATAAATTTTTAGGACAACAAAGTTTATATTATGGAGCATTTATAGTAGAAAAGGAAGGCTAGCGGTGTTTAAATAGAATACCATTGTGGATGGAAGTGCAATGTATTGGGTCATCCCACCAAATACAGGAAACCTGTTATTCAACATAGTGACTCACACAATGAGTAATGTAGTCTAAAGGGTATATTCTACCCTGTGAATAGACACAACTCTCAATAACTAATAATCCTGTAAATCCCAAAGGGCCTTATCTAGCTGAAAGTGTCTACAACCTTGTGAGCTTTGCAGACTGCACAGGGCCACAGATGTCAGCTCCTCATCACCACACTATTCCTGCTTGTCCTAGGAAAACAGTGGTTCATTGACAAGCAGTTGCAGAGCCCGAGGAAGAGCTTCACTTCTATGATGTGACAGGAGGCCTCATGCCACTGGTTCCTGTACTCCAGCTTCACAATTCTCCTTGAGTTGTGACAATAACTGGAATCTTGACTATAAAGCCAAACTGAAAATCATCTGTTTGCTTAAGAAATCTGGTCTGATTGGTGTGGAAGGCTTTGAGCTCCTTGCCGAATTTGGAGAGGAGTCATGTATTTGTCATTGTCATGGCAGGTGGTGCTGGACAATAAGGATAGACATTCTGAGACTATATTGGCCTCTTCAGACTTTGTTGTTGCTATACTTTTGACTGAAACTTCTCACTCAAGAAAGCAGAATTATAAATACATACTAAGGAGCACCAAACTACCACAGGTTACTGGAGGAGCTACCTGGAACTTGGCTGGGTGCTTTGGGAGGGGGACAACTTATGGCACACCTCACAAGGCAGGCAATGAAAGGGACTACTTTCTCTTTTGAAATATGGAATAACTATAGTCCCAGTTCTGGGCTAGTAGAATACTAAAAGTTAGTGTACAGCCTCAGTTGACAGACAGGAATGAAGAAAATCTACAATTGTAAAGCTCTGTACTCTCCCTGAGCTATAGAATACATTGATGCAATTTTCTTCTGGGCCAGAAGTGCTCAGAAATTATAGTGCTCCTGTAAAAAACAGTGGAGTTAATGTAATCTGATTTAAGCCACATTTTTCAGCAAAGCCAGGCATATGTGTTCATACCATCCCTAAATACACACTTCTCTGGAGCTGCCTCCCAGTCCTATCTCAGTAACCTTTGAACCAATCTTGACAAAACAGTGAATGTATCCAGAAAGTCCTGCAAGTTCTCTGAAATTATGTCTTTGGGTAGAGAGGGGAAAAGAGGCTTATTACTGCCATAACTGTAGGCTCTTATGAGACATGTGGAAAGATTTGTGAGAGAGACACACTCATCCATACTCCTAAAAGAGGTCCATGTGGGAGCTTAGCCTCTGGATAGCCACTGGTCTGCAGAGCTCATTTCTTTTTCACCCTTTAGCTTTACTTTACAAGACCACACTTAACTTTCTCCAACACCCAGTCTTGATTTGGGAAATAGTTTGGTCAGGGGCTATTCCCAGGAAGCACCGTGAATAAGTTCTTCTCGTTAGACTTATTTCCTCCTTCCTTCAACACTTTCCCAAAGACTCTGTCCACATGCTCTACCCAAGGTCATGCAATGCATATACTAAGTTTTATACTATAAACCCACTGCTTATGTGAACTGCAGAAAAGTCTGCCGTCTTTATTTTCAAGCACCTTTATAAAAACCCCTACAATACACTAAAAATAACAATTGTTAGTTAGGGTCCACATCCAGAAGTAGATAATGGTATAGATTGACTCACTTTGCTTTACCTCAGGACCAGGAATCAATTACCAGCTCCTTTTATTCAGCAATATGGAACTATATACCAAAACCTAAACCATGTTTAATCTGTTTTGGTTTTACAGAAGCAATGTCACACTAGTTGTGAAGAAACCTCTTGCCGATCTTGGACTCTCAGCACTGCTATCAGCACCTGTCCATTTTATTTTGCCCAAGGGTTATTGTCTGTGGAAAGAGCTAGAAAATTCCAAATACCAAAATTAAGTCAATGCTGAAGGAGCCTCTCTGAACTCAAGATGTGCCAGGACCTGCTGAGTGCCTTTCAGCTCAACCCCTCATTCAGAGTTAACATCAAGTATTCTCAGGAGTCCCTGCTTTGCACACAGTACAAGCAATTTGATCAAATAACTGCAATGTTGGGCAATAATTGGACAGTTAATTGAAACCCTTTCCTGCCTGTGATCTCCCCAATGCGTAGAGTGTGTTGAGAGGCATCTTGATTCTGTGACCTGCGGCTGCTTGGGACACTCAACTGGTGATGCATCCGCAGTGCCCTGGTAGGTATAACTGGCCAGCTTTTGTTCTGGGTGTTTGGGGGAACAACAATGCCTGGGAAGGTGGGTTCTGATGCTTATTTTAAATTCCCAAGGAGTTAAAAGCTCCTTTCCAGCATTAGCCAGAATGTTGATTATAAACCCACAATTTTCTGTAATTGGGCCTCATTAATAAATTCCTCAAGTGTTCCCAAAGGCAGGAGAGGTAAAACAAGAGCCACAGGGATCAGAGGAACAGGGAACTGTGAGGATTCCTGAGTGTGTTGTTAATTCCACTTAATCAGCTCAGAGAAGCTCAGTATTCAAAAGAAAATAACCATGACTCACAAAATACTACTGCCAGCAGGGAATAGGATTCTCTCCATTTATAGTAATATTTTCCCCAATTTTTTGTCCTTTCTTCCACTCCATTTTTAAGTAAAGAAAAAGGCTTTCTTTCAGGAACCCTGAACACCTTCCATGTTCTTGAGCCTCAGTGAAGACTGGACAAGCTGTGCTCACAGGAAAAGTCCAGTGTGGGTCCCTGAGTGCTTCTGTGAGACTTGCTCTGCAATCCAAATGTGCCAGAGGGCTTTTCCATCAGATCGAGACTGAACAGAGTGTGAAGCAGAGACATAATGAGGCAGATACAAGATTTATTGCTGTTTGAAGAGGACTCAGATAGTAGCAAACTTCGAGACAGAGCAAGCCCCATTCCCCACTCTACACTGCTTGCCACAGAAGGTAGACCAGAAAAACAAAGACAAGACAAATTACAGGGATAATAATTCAGGTCATGAGAAAAACAGGGATTATAAAGGATGAGAAGGCAGTTTTGCCAGGAGAATGGAGCTTTCTGAAGGTGGCATAAAGGAGCACCTGAAGGGGTAGATTCTCCAACACTTTATGGAGACCCTAAAGTGCTGGATTTTAAAAACAAGAAAGGCAGAATGGAAGTCAAGAAAGAAAGTGGAAAACTTCTGAGAAAAAAAGATAAGGAAGACAAAATACTTGGTTAGAGAAAGTTTGCACTGGATTTGCAAGATGCATATAAATTTAGGAGCATAGGGCTGTGCAACAGATGAAAAGCAAGAGAGTTTGTGGAGCCATCAGAGCCACTGCTCAGGCTACTCCGAAACCTGGTCTCTGCACTCCTCCTTACCCTTCTTTCTCACAACAGAATGTGAGGGTACTGGATATTGCTGTGTCTTCTATGGCCTGAAGGGATGCCTGAATATCACAGCATCACAGAACCATTTAAGTTGGGAAAGGAATCTGAGGTCATAGGGTCCAAACTCTCACTGATCACCACCATGTCAATTAGGCCGTAGCACCAAGTGCCACAGTCATCAGCTGAATACTTCCAGGGACAGTCACTCCACCACCTCCCTGGGAAGCTCATTCCAATGTTTGGCTACATTCTTTATGAAGAAATTCTTCCTGATGTACAACCTGGCCCTCCCCTAGCACAGCTTGAGGCTTTGTGCTCTTGTCCTGTCACTTGTAACCTGTGAGAAAAGGCCAGCCCTCACCTGGCCACAATCTCCTTCCAGGCAGCTGTGGAGAGTGATAAGGTCACCCTTGAGCCTCCTTTTCTCCAGGATAAACACCCCCAGCTCCCTCAGCTGCTCCTCACAGCACTGGTGCTCCAGACCCTGCCCCAGCTCCATTGCCCTTCTCTGCACTCACTCCAGCCCCTCAGTGTCTTTCTTGCACTCAGGGCCCAGAGCTGGACACAGCACTCGAGGTGTGGCCTCAGCAGTGCCCAGCCTTCCTGCCCCCCAGCAGATCAACACCGCACCTGACTTGGTGTTATATTCAAACTTACTGAGGCTGCACTCAATGCCTTCATCCAGGTCATTGATAAAGAGAATAGTCCTGGGCCCAATACTGAGCACTGGGGAACACCATTTGACCAGCTGCCAACTGGATGTGGCACCACTCACCGCCATTCTCTGTGCCCACCCACCCAGGCAGCTTTTATCCATCAAAAAGTGCACCTGTCCAAACCATAGCCTACCACACTTTCCAGGCAAATCCCACTGGAGACAGCATTAAAGGCTTTGCTGAAGTCCAGCAGACTATATCCATAGCCTTTCCTTCATCCACTAGAAGCATCATCTGATATTAAGAAATCAAGTTGATCAGGTAGGATCTACCTTTCCTAAAATTGCACTACCTGAGTCTGATCTCTTGGCTGTCCTGTGTGTGCTGTGTGATCACACTTAAGATGATGTGTTCCATTATCTTGCCCAGCAGAGAGGTCAGGCTGACAGGCCTGTAGCTCCAGGGATACTCCTTCCAGCCCCTTGGAGGGTGGGTGTCACACTGGCCACCTTCCAGCTGTATATTTATATTTATATATTCATATATTTATACAGGATGCCTGTGTAATGCCCAATACCTGGCATTTTTACCTAATTAAGGATTGCATGCAGAGGTGGCTGCATGTCTGCAAGTGAAACTCTGTGGTCCTCTTAGCACTTTTGTGTGTGATTCATCTGGGAAATACATTGCAAGAAGTCAATAGAGCACCTTGCAAGAGGGAAAATCTATCACCAGCATAAGACCCATCTCTTTTGCAGCCAGCATGACTAAGGAAAATGTGTGCTGGACAGCTGGTCTTTTCTTTAGACGTATCACTTGAGGTTTTTCAGAATAAAAATATTCCTTGAAACATGTGGTTTGGATGTCCTGACCAACAGCAGTAGGGGAAATATAATAAATGAAAACAGCTTCAGTAACTGACCCTTAATTCTTTCTTTTTCCCACTTCAGACTTTCTCCCTGCTTGATTTTTGGGAATCCTCTGGTCTCAGTATCTATTTACTTTATTTTATTTTTATTAGTGTCCTTGAATGTAATGGAAGAATAAACATTTCAATTTTCACAGCCTTGTGGCTTTTCATGGGAGCTTAGCTTCAGCCCCTGTGTTTACAAAACAGAACTGCATCACAGTGTTTGTTAATTTAATGATTCTTGGATCATCCACATTTTGGCTGCAAAACTCCCATTTAAATGTAGACTTTGCTATGTTTTCATGGGCCCCCAGAGGAATTTCTAGAACGTTTCAGAGTCAAACAGGACCAGCCAGTTTTATAGCTCACAGAATTACCAAGTTGCCAACATCTATAGACCACTGGTGGGAACTCTGTCACAGCAGGAAGCCAGCCACGCATGTTCCTCCTGAACCCACACCAGGCTCCTGACTCAAGCAGGGGAAATGCTAGCAGGCTGAAACTTTTACCCTTGAGCAGGTCTCTCTGTGTGGAGATCACAAGAGCCATGACTGGTTGGGGTTGAAGTCCCTCTTCCTTCTCTTAATCATGAGAGGCAGAGTCTTGGAGGAAGGATGTTAATCTTAAAAGCACTGGAATTACATGATGAATTACAGTAATACGAATTTCAAGTCTGGATAAGCAGGAAATATGAAAGCAGGATAGGCAGCATCTCCAGGTAGTGGGGAACCAGGGAATGGCAGCACTGGCACAGGGACGAAGACATGCTGTCCTGCAGTGAAGGGGCAGTAGATGGACCATAGCTATCGCTGGGAAAACTTGGCAGGAGATGCAGGAGAAGCGTATTTGGCTCAGTGTACAGCTTAGCCAAAGAAAACAAAGAACTGTTTCTCTCCAGTTGCCATTTATACACATATAAGCAAATGCAAGCAAGCATACTGCGGTCTTTAGAGAGTTAATGTCTTACAGAGGAGTTAAGATGAAAATTATGACATGGTTATGTGTTGCAAGATGTGGGAAGAACTAAAGAGAGGGAGGTGTGTCTTACTCTTATCATATGAGAGATACTGTGACCATCAGCTCTGATGGGGTTTTGTTTATAACCCTATGCATGGCTTACTCAGTTCTGTCAGCAGATGTGTCCCGTAAAAATATTTGTCTCAGTCCTGTAAAGTACAAGGCAAAACTGGAATATTTCTACAGAATTTCAGCAGGTCCTTTACCTACAGCTAGGCACAAAATCATGCCACCTGCACAATCAGGGAGTAATGACAGATTCTTAAATGCTTGTTCAGGAGAAAATTGCTTCTTTTAAATGCTATGAAATTTGCTGGCAGAGAATTGCATTAATGCGATGCCAAGACTATGCACTTCAGAATACTCACCTCAACAAAACCTAAAACTTCTGAAAACCAGGACACATGCTAAGCATATTAGCTCTGTCCCCTTTGAGCAATGCCCCAGCTTGCCCACTGTACATACTCTGCCTTTGCACCATTGCTGAGCTCGTGGCCCATGACCATGGGAAGCAAAGAGAGGAGAGCTGCTTCTGAGTGGTACCCTCTGCTGTCCCAGCCTCTTTTGCTGACCCAGCTTCCCTGAAACAGCATCAAATCTGTTGCATTTTATAACCCATCTTTCCATATGGAAACCAACCAAAAATCCTGTCCAAGACTGTACTGTGAGTTAAATGTCTTTAACAGGTGAATTTCTGTTAAATCCCATCTTGCTCCTGGTTGTCTCCATAGCAAGAAGACCTTTGAAGATCACGATGTCATTACACTTTAGTCTTTTCCACCTGATCATACTTTTGTTAACAGCCTAGAGGAAGAATCTGCCCAGCTGGTCTGCCCATTCAGATCTGCCCAGCTACTCTGCAACTGTGGCTGCTGTTCAAGGCACCCTCAACACACATCATCAAGCACTGCAAGCCTTTTATGTCCTCTCTTCTCTGTTTCTAAATAAAGCCTTAAGACATCTGAGAACAGAGAAACAAAAGAGAGACAAGCTTTAGACTAAGAACTGAGCACTATGTATATCTGTGCCAGAAGTAGAAAAGCGAAAGAGAAGGATTCGGGTGTATCTCCTGCACCTTGACTCATGTGAATAGTTCCCCTGCTTGTGAGGTGAAGTCAATATTTGAGTTAAGGCATATCCAAATTAAGTAGAGGTTCAGCAGATTCTGAGGGTTAAGTGTTTAGACTTGAACGGATCATCAGGTAGTACATGGTCTAGAAAGAGTGTGTGAAGGTATGGTGGGGAAGGATACTGCCTGATGTCATTCCCTGTGTGGAATGGAATACCTGAGTGTGGAAAGCCTTGCAAAGCACCTCTATGACCAGACCTGAATTAGTTGCATGAAATGGGAGGGAAAAAAGTTAACTCAAGAAATGAAGCTGAATGAAAGTATGCAGTTTACCTTGAGAAAGGGTGACTAAAGGAGTCCTGCTCTGCACAAGCTCCAACAAGTCCATGAGCTATTCCTGCTGCATAAGACTTGTTTCCTTGCACTATTCCCTGGGCAGCACAGCTGCAGGCTGTTTGCCATCTGGGCCTCTTCCTTAAGCCACAGAGGAGGTTATTTAAGTAAGGGGCTTGAGGGAAAGGCAGGAAAAAACATTCTTTCCTTCATTTTAAGCAAATTCGACAGCCTGGGCTGAGCCTGCCTTGAGATTGGAACAAAACCTGCCAGCCCTACGGGTGTATCCTCACAGGGAGCGTGCAACCCTCTGCACATGCACTTGCACAGCCCCTGTCTGTGAGCAGAGACAGTGGTGCCATTGAGCAGCCTGCGAGCACTGCTAACAGTGACTGACTCTTCCATCCTGTCCTCTGCTGTGAATGCATTATTGATGGTGATCACAGAGATGAGGAACTTGCAGCTTGCCTTGCATGTGGAGGCACCAGCTGCGGCTTTACTGGAATGTTACTGCTGCCACCGGACATCCTCTCCTCCTAGCAGGAGGGAGAGGTGGGTAGGATAAGCTCTTTGAGACCAGGCTTCCCACTGGGTTGCACTTACAGCCAAATTTCCCCTTGAGACTACAAACCACAGCCCTGTATTTTCCAGGGCTCCAGCACCCAGCCTTCAGTTCTCTCTGGTCCACTTCTCAGCAGAGCTCCCACCTGCAGTGTGCAATGTCATTCCATGAGAATGGGCAGTCTCCCTTGTTCGCTGTGCCTGCAGGGAAGGAGGGTCTGATAATGAGTGTCATGTGAGGTGCTGACATCCTGCTCCACTGCTGGGCATGTGTACAGCCTTGGGAGACACAACGGGATAAGACAAACTCTGAACAGCCGTCAGTAAAAGGCATAGAGAGCAGAGGCCTCACTTCAGTGCACCCACACCTGAACCTTTAATGTGATGGAGAAAACCTGGCTCTCATAGGGATCAGGAGAGGACAGTGTGAACTTTGCTGCAACCCAGCAAGCAGCTGGAAAAAAGGAGGGTAGCAAGGCTTGTGAAGAGCCTGGAACACCAGCCCTATGAAGAATGGCTGAGGGACTTGGGGCTGTTTAGCCTGGGAAAAAAGGAGGCTTGGAGGAGGCTGTTATTCTCTGCAACTGCCTGAAAGTGGAGGTCAGTCACTTCTCCAAGGCAACCAGTGACAGGATGAGAGGACGCAGTGTTAATATGCACCGGGGGTTAGACATTAGGTTAGACATTACGAAAAAATCTCTCACAGATGAGTGGTTGGGCACTAGAACCATTGCCTAGGGAGGCAGTGGAGTCACCCTCCCTAGAGGTGTTTAAAAAAAGACTGGGCGTGGCACTCAGTTTAGTTGATGAGGTGCTGTTAAGTCATAGGTTGGACTTGATGATCTCAAACATCTTTTCCAACCTTGTTAATTCTGTGATTCTGTAATTCTGTGAAAATTGCTGCATCTGAAGTGGGGCTTGACTCTCAGCAAAGTGTGGAGTTGTGTTTTATTCTATATCACATATCAAGTCTGTGTTTTCCTATTTAAAGACCATATTTCTGTGGTTTAAAGTGTGGTATTTTGGTAAAGTTAACCCAAGAGACTGGAAACCTGTGGTAGCTTTAGGATGCTTCGCAGTGTGACTGGTGTACTGTGAGATTCTGGCCACTGCAATGTCACCTTGCATCTTCTGCTCTTCCACTTTAGCACTGTCCGGACCTAAATGTTGCTGAGATCTTTAATCTCAGAAATAGCCAGCAACACAGGAACCAGCCCCTGGCTTTTTCCAGCATGGAGCTCTTACTCCACATTGTAATGATCTGGCATGATAGTACACCCCTAGGCATTGCAGAAAATGCCATTCCTCCCACATCCCAATGAGCAGCTTATAGAATAAGAATAAGGAAAGTTCATCTTTGTGATCCTTTTACCGCAAACAAAAGTAGGTCTAGCTAACAATCTCTCTCATTTGTCTATTTCTTTGCTATTATAAGAAAAATCTACTGGTATTTAACTAGGAATTGCAGGAACTACTGCGTAGAAATCTGTTCGTCTCATTCAAGCCAAGATGACCAATATACTATAATATAATATAATAAAGACACAAAATACATAGCAAGTTATGTAAGGAGTCATTTAAGATCCAGAGCTCAAGAATTAAAAAAGTCTCCCCAAAGTACAAGATTAATACCTAACAAGTTTAATGCTCGCTTCAATCTTCAAGCTCTTAGTATATGTCTGCCTTCTAAAAATGCTCAGGGCTGCTGTATCTTAAATTGAGAGATCACAGTGAAAAGTGATGGGAAAGTGGTGGAACTGTTGTCCAGGTCAGAAGAAGGACAATTTCTAAATCAAGTTCCTGCCTTATATACAGGGATTATGACTCTTCTTAAGAGTTAAAATTATTTTCTGCCTTCTGGCTTTACAGGGAGGAGAATGTATTGGCTGGATATGCAGAGATGCAGTTCTCAGGCTCAGTTCTTTCCCACCAGAGGCAGGTATGTGCTACACCCATTCATTAATTAGTGCCTACTCTGGGCCTCTTGTGGAGGAGGATTGCAGTTTAAAACAGCTCTCCATGTCATTGTGAGTGTTCCCATGAAAGTACTCTGGCTTGTTAAGACATTCAAAATCAAATATGTGCCTGCCAGATAGAGGATCACAGCTATAAATGAAAAATGCCTTAGATCAGAGAGTCCATCCATATGCTTAGGTGTGCTATAACTCTCAACAGAATCACATATTTCTGTTATCTTTCTTGATTTCTCTGCGGGACGTATGCCAAGAGCATTTTATTGTCAATCCAGAAAAGAATCTACAGAAGAGAAATTCCAAAACAGCAACGGGGAACAGTATGCTTTTTTCTTCCCTCTCTTGTTATTTCCTCACATTAAACAATTCATTGACTTTATTGTTCCTGCCTGAGGCAAAGAAGCCTGGCAAATTTGAAGAGTATTTTTATTATTAGTTAGGTGAGTTTACTTGCCAAGCATACTTTCCCAAGTTCTCTGAACATCCTACTCATCAGTTGCTAACAAAGGCCCCATTCACACAAGGGCTACCAAACAGGTTTGCAGCATGGTTTGCAACTGGCCAAGAGGGAGAGCTCTCAGGGCCCCCCCTCTGCTGCTTTGGCATCCGAGGTCATTGGCCATTAAACAGGACACTTAAGCCTCAGTAAGGAAAGGATTTGTCTAAAGGAAGGCTTAAGTGGAATTGTGATGCTTCATACCAAAACTGCAGTTCCAAAAGTTCCTCTTCATAAATATAGTTGTCTCTGGGTTTTGGCACAGCACTCCCAAGTTACATCAAATTCTGCCCATAATGTATCCAGATCTGATCCACATTGGAGAGTCCCTTCTGTATGCAGCCAGTAAGTGTTTCTTCTCTAATTTAAGAGTTCCTCAAATAGAAGATATGGACTCACCTCCATCTTCAGTCCAAGGAGGTTTACTGTATGTTTTCTGTTTTCCCAGGGAGTGGCACAAGCACCAAAGCCTGGCGGGTAGTAAGACTTTGTCCTACCTTTTGGCTGCAGCTGGACCCAAAAGCTGAAATTAAGACTAAATCCAAGAATTTTATAAAAGAGTGAGGGTGAGTCTGTAGAGTTTAGGAGATGACTCTCAAACAAGACTTCTCACAATGAAAGAGGAAATTGGAAGTCCAAGTCCTGCTACCTCAGCTGTGGAGGTGAGCCCTTTACCAATAGGAGTACTCGGTTTGTCCTGCAAGGCTCTGAATTTAATCTAGGGACCCAGCTGCGCTGCAGAGGCAGAGTGACTGCCAGGCAGCTGCAGGGCTGTGCTGGAAATTACCCTGGGGCAAGGAGTGGGTGTGCAGAGGAGTGTGAGGGAAGGATCTGCTCAGAAATGCTGTTTGAAGGTGAATGCAAGTTAACTTGTTGGTAATCTCTGCCTTGCTTTTTGATCCTTTTGGTTGAAGCAGGAATTAGGTCTGAAGCACACAGATATGTGTTTGTGTGTAGCTGGCACAGTCCTGCACAGGCCAAATGGTAAGAGATGCTGCTGGAGCAGTGTAGCAGGGGTGATGTGGCTGCCAGGCAACGCCCCAGTAGGACCTGGGAGTGGAAACAGAGAGGAGTGAAGAGAAGAAGACAGCTGAGTCCTTGCAAGGTGGTGGAGACACTCTTCCACTTTGCACAACCGTGCAAAACCCACATGTGCTTTCTGCTACCTGGGGATAAAAGATCTGTGTCACACTTTGGGAGTGGTGAGGGCATGTGGGACTGCTCCTGGAGCACTGTGCTGGTGAGGAGTCAAAGCTAAAATTCTTCCTGGAAAGCAGTATAGCAGGGAGTGAACAGCCTGACTTGAAGGTCTTCACTGACTCTGTGCTGTCGTATTAATTTTTCCAACACACCACTCTGGAATCCTGTACAGCCCATATAATACTGTATTGCCATGAGTATGACAGTCCCACTCTTCATGGCAAGAGAGAGTCCTTTTAATCAAATGTAGCTGGAAGCAACTTTGCTGAGATTTTCTTTGAAAACCAGTTAGAGTTTTTTGTACTGTCTGCCCAGGGAAAATCCAGTTTGACTGTTCAGAAAGCACAGCCTGTGCAGTCTGCCCCTTCTGTGCCCTCCTCCCTGTAACACAGACTGAGCCTTAAATGCCACAATATATCCTTTTATCTGAATATAATGCGTGGGGCAACGCAAGATGGAGCTGCTGGTAGAAGAGGTCATGAAGTTCCACTGCACTAGCATTTTGAAAGGGAATCCTACAAAAAACAGCCTGACATGGCTGCTGAGAAAGATCCTGCACTCTGTCAATGTCTTGGCATGGAGTTAGCAGGGAGTATGAGACTGGACACAAGCAGAGAGTGGGCTTTTTTTGGCATTGGCCACAATGAGTGTGGTTGTCCAAGGAAAGTCTGAGGGGGAGGCTGAGGGGATAGAAGAAGACAGACATGCTAAAGGAAAGTGTGTTCCTACATAAAGAGACATTGTACCACATGTTTAAGCAAAAAAAAAAAAAAAAAAAAAAAAAAGTCCAGGGTGGTGAAAGGGTTTCCCCAGCAATAGGGTTGAGCTGAACATAGTTTTGGCTTACCATTTTGGTCTATTGTGTCTTTGTAAGCACGGAGATCTTACACTGGACCAGTCTTTGTGTCAAATCTAGCTGCAGTGCCTAAGTCCCCCCAAGCTGCCTCTCATCTGTGAATCAGCTTTCATTCAATTCTACCCATGCAGCTGCTATTTTTTATTTAGTCTAATTTTAGCATATCTACCAGCAGCTGCAAATGTAAATGGTCCCCTTTGGGATCCAGCATGCCCAATTAGAGAAGTGGCCCACACGAGGTATGTTGGTTTCCCCCGCTCCACATAACTTTAAAAATAGACAAGTAATAAACAGTTTCTGAAAAGTATGATATTACAAACTGCATTGCACAATTGTATGGGGTTTAATTTTTTTCTGATAAATTGTAAGCACAAATTTTAAAGTTCACACAAAATTATTTCCTTTCAGGATTGGGCGACTAAGGACTTTGTCCCTGAGCTGCCACACTGGACCTGGAAGCTCACTGGG
>JAOTQP010001179.1:17436013-17450872 GCA_026413545.1 Cichladusa arquata
ATTAGGGAGGAGGGGTTTCTGCAAAAAGAAATTTTAGTGTCATTGCCTTAAATTAGAGATTAGATTAATGCTATTCTCTGCTTATAATTGCAAGAACTTTATATGAGGTGTAATTGATAAACCTTGATGAAACTTCAAAAGTCTCGAGCTTCTTCTCAGCAGGTACATGGGATTGCTGGTGGGAGGCAGATGGGATAGCTGAGGTGAAGAACCCGGGTTCAGATCCCTGGGACCATCATTAAGACAAAGCCCCAGTGAAGGGGAGGTGCTGGTGGAAAGCACATTCTCTGGCTGCTGTTACTGGCTTGCCAAGTTGATGCCTTTGTCTCTTGGCTTCCCCGTGCAAAAGAAAGTTTTGCTGCTGTGCAGGTGCCATAGGCCTGCAGTGGGACACTGTTGTGATTTATCTTTACATTTAGAGAAATGTCATACAACAAGGACCTATCCATCCTCTGCAGTGAGCTGTTCTGGCCCTTAGAATCCTTCTGCTGCTACAGGCAGACAATTTGCTGTTACTCCAAAGCACACAGATATGGTGATTTCTTTGTCTGAAGACAACAAAATGGATCATTTTCTCATTCTTTCTATTTGCAGAAGGAAATAGTAGAAGTCACAAATATGAATGGGCTGACAGTCATTTGTATTGCCTTCTTCAAGGTCTTTGATGTTGCTGTCTCAGAAAATTTAGTTGTTTTGTGCATTGTGTCTTGAAATGAGAAACACTTTGATCTACATTTAAATGAATGTACTCATGGCCTTTATTTACATAGTTCAGATATTAGGGAATAACACTTCTGATCATAAAGGCTGTACCACCGGTCTTTTAAAATTCTGCACATATGGTTATATATCTGCCTTATAAAGTGCAAGCAGACCCTCTGTTTCCTGCCTTTATTAACTGGTTATTGTGGTTGGGTAGAAGGAGGCTAAGGAGTGGTCGGACAGAAGTAGGGCAGACTGAGCTGTGTCCAGCCCTCTTGTCAGTCTATGTTGGCTCAGTTTTTTCAGAGGGAAGGGACCTGTTTTATTAACATGCTCTGTGCCAGCACATCCTGCTCTCAGCTGTTTTCAAAACTTACCTATCAGAATTTCCCTACTGGAAGCTACACCCAGCCATGGAAGACAGTCCCTCCCTAGAAAACATATCACAGTGGGGTGAGTAACAATATGCAGAGCCGTAGGAAAATCTCAGTCCTCCAAGCCTCATCCCACCAGCTTTTCTACTGAGCTCTGATGGGGCTTGGCCAAGCCAGGACCTCCCACAGTTGCCATCCTTCATGTACATGTGCCATAGGCACCAGTGAGGTTTGTGCTGGAATGAGTCACTGCAGAGGATGATGATGGCTGTAAGCCCTGGCAGTGTCCTGGGAGGAGGTGACATTACCAGGGCAGGGACAACAGAGCATTCTGAGACTGAGCTGCTGGGCTCAGAAGATTGGTAATGCCTTGAACAGATCTGCTTCCAACAGAGAGTCATGTTTAATGTGATCCAGTATGGCCAAAAGGCAGCCCAGATCACAGTGCAGGGTTTGAGTGTGACACCTCTTGTGATCCAGAAGGCTGTAAGCAGACAATATCTGTATTCTCCAGCTCCAGTGTTTGGAGGTCTATGCTCCCAAAACGTTCTAATTTTCAGGTGGTGAAAAAAAAAATCCATATTTATAGAAACCCACAAACTAAGGTAAAAGAAATAAATTAGAAACATGTTAATTTAATTTTAAATGAGGCAAGGAAAGAAATTTTTCTTCATACACCAACACTGTAAGAAATGTTAAATGTAAACAAGTAGAAAATCCATGGCTTATTCCTGCACAGTTTTATTTGCAGCAAGTTTATCCACATGTGTATCCTAATTTCCTGTACTGTATTCTTCTTTAAATATGCATTGTCACAAAACCTGCATGTCATCTTACCCTTCTGAAAGTATTTTAAAATATATTCTAGAATTTCCAACTAAAATAAGATTATTGAACTTGGAACTTCATTTAATTTATTTAATATAATTTTCCTCCTTTATCAAGTCATGTCAGATGCATGAGCTGACAATTTGACAAGTGTTCTTCATTTGATGGTACTGGAAACAGTTACATAAAAGGATAAAGTGATTTTTATGACAAAAAAAATCAGCAGGAGTCCTGACTTACGGTCTTAGCATATGCCTAATATGTATCTGTTGCTCTGTATATAATTTTATTTCTCAGCACAAGTAAAAAACTAGTGAAAAAGCCTCCAGAAATTCAAATATTACTTCTTATCATTTTGTTACTTTTCTGTATCTGAAGTGACGACTTCTAGAGTTGTAAAATTTCCACAGTGAATTTGTACTCTAAGGTATTCATGTTTATATAGTCTGCTTCTAATTTTGTCTTGATGTACACATATTTGTCATAGCATGATACTATTCTGTGAATGAGCTTAGCAGAAGACACTGAATAAATACCATTAGCTTCCACTCTAAACAAAATAACTTTGATAGCTTCAATAAATTCCCACCCTAATTCTGCTTTAGTGTTACTTCAGCAACTATTCATCATCGACTGTTCTGGGAAAACCCAGCAGTATAAAAGATTATTCATAGTTATACAGTGATATATAGAGATGTGTGAAACACAATATATTTTAGATATCCCCAAAGAAAAGCCTTAAAGGTAAGCACTTCATCATTTTAAAAATATGATACTTCTACTCAAAGAGCAAAAACTATATGCCAAGCACTGTTTGAGATGTGATTGCCTTTTTAGGTAGAAAATTGTTCCCTTAACTTCTTCTGCCTTGTTCTAATTAGTAGTAATGCTAATTAAACTATTTAATATATGACAATGGTAGTTTCAGGTTACTTACTACATAGCATATAACATGGAGGTTTGTACTTCTCTCAGTTTGCCTTTTTCCCCGAACAAAATATGTAACTGTCTTCTTAGTGCTAATTAGGCATTGGTTATGAAATGAAACTGTGGCACCTTTCCCATGATCACATCCTTCTTGCAAGTTAGTAGCCTTTCGAAATCCTGCCCAAAAAAGTTAGACAAAGAAAAAGGTTACAGATTACAATGACCACGCTGATCTGCAATTTTCTCTCTTTTATTGAAAAGGGAAAGAAGAATACCAAGATCTAAAAAAGGCCTAAGTATTATTTGTAGCAGGAACTCAGTTTCTTATTCATCTGTGAAACTGGGTTAATGATAGCAAACAATTAATAGAATCCCTCTGCACACAAGACCTAGCTAACATAAAAACCCAATTAATCCCTCTTCTACCATAACAGACAGACCGTACCATACAAAATCAAGTGCTTCCATTTTTGTGAAATGAAGAACTTTCTCAATTCTGCAAGACCTTATCCAGTCTCATGATGGTGGGTTGGTGGATTGGGGCTTTTTTTCTGGTACTACAGGTCAATTTAAATACAAGATCTGTTGCATCCACATCAGGAGTATTGAAGCGTTTTTTGGAAGGGCTGTCCTGAAAATATGCAGTTCAACCTCCTGCTCAAGGCAAGCCTTTTGCCAGCACTAAATCAGGTCGGTTGTGGGGTTGTTTGACCCTGCCTTGGAAACCTTCAAAGATGGAGGCATGACTACATCCCTCAGATCCAGTGGCAGAAGAAGAACATTTAATAAAAAAAATGCCCCAGCAGACCAGCACCTGATAGCCCAGTGTTAGGACAGCCTTACTGAGAATGTAAGCTCTGCTTATCTCTGCATTCTGAAGATAGATGGAAAGAGAGGTGGTGTTTCAATACAAACATGTTTATTCCTTCTTGCTTCTTGTTAAAGCAGTTGTATGCTCACACTTTGGCTGATTTATATCCTGCTATAGCACTGTATTTTGACTCTTAGATGGTTTACTTGTATCTGAATATAACTTTGGAATAAATTATTCATGGCCTGACTTTGATGGAGAAAGAGAGGCTCTAGAAGTTTTACAGGTTCTTCCAATATTTTTTTTACATGGCAAACCCTAAAAGATGAGCTGATATTTTATTTTAAAAATAAAACAAGACTCTATCGCTTTATGGTACTTCCAATAAGACCTATTATTTTGTTGGGGATTTTTTAAAGTCCAATGTGATTACCATGAAATCACTGTATATGGTTACAATGTTAGCAGAAATGGGATCCACATTCATGTCAGAAAAACTTGGAAACCCCATGTGGCTGAAACACTGAATTGGGCAGATACATGTTTTTATTCCTAGCTTTCTACTTGCACATAGTAAACAAATAATTTCATATGTTCTTCATCAGCAAAACACAGCAAATGGCAGCAACCTACTTTATAAAGTGCTTTGAGATCTATTGATGAAAAAAACTAATTGAAAGATTTGTTGATACTAAATAAAAGGTCTTATCTCTGGAAATTACTCAAGGGTCTTCAAATTTTCATACAAGCAGATTACTCTGATTTAAATATGTTCCTTGAGAAACTGACTCAGTTAAATCATTACAACTTCTGTGGTACAACCAAGACCAAAGGAAAAGCCCAAAGCAATGAGTATGGGGGAAAGGGAATGTATTTGTAGGTCAAGCAGTGTAGGGCAAAATTTTCTGAAGCGAGCATTTCAGTCTCAATCAGCTCTCATTAGCTTTCACCCCTTCCTGTTTGAGCTTCCGATCACGCTGTACAAATGAGAGTAGCAAATAAGAGCAAACAAGGTCCAGCCTTTTTACCTGAAGGTAAACCACACATTACTGTGTGCTGCAATATAAACCATATTTGAAAGTTTTAGTAGGTTGTGCAGGCATGGAAGACAATTAAAAAGAACTAAGGAACGACCTGTGCCAGACATGAACTTCCTACTGTATTTTGAAGTAAAGATGATTCATTTTGGCAGCAGTTCAAAACCTGGCAGTGGGTGGAGGGGGAGACTTAGCCTGAAGGATAGATGGTGTTGTCACTGTCATCCTTCCTCATAGTTTTGTCTGGAACAGCTTAAGAGCCTTTTCAGCAAAGCATGCTGAATCAACTTATTCTTGGCCAGCTCAGTTTGCTTTTTGCTGAGCCCAGTGCAGGCAAAGAGGAGGGTGTGACCAGTGCAGCCTCTTTTTTCTGCAGACTTCCTAGCCCCTTGTCATTGTTTCTGCTACCCAGAACTAGTTAAAATTGAACTAGTTTGAATTAAAATTTTATTCATTTCCCAGGGTGTCTTATGATAGGATTTGTAGATTTTGTGCATGTTCTTTAAGTGCAGAGGAGCTGTGTTATTTGCTATAATGCCACCACAACCCCCTGTGTCTGACTCATATTATCAAAAAAATTATTAGAGCTTAAAAATTCATGTGGGGTTTTTTGCTGTAACTAGAAGACAGAATAAGTACCATGGAATGTAATGACCTAGATGAATTAGTTCAATCCTAGATTACTTTCTATTAATTTGTGGGCTAAGTACATGTGTTTGCAGCAAAGAGAATTAAACTTCTGCTTTAGATGAGTTGATAAGCATTCCTTTAAGAGCATTTTGATGTTTGAATGTAAGAGAAACAGTGTTTTAACTGTAGTCAATGACAATTAGACTAAGAAACACTGAACATGAGACCTTTCTCTTCAAAACATTACTCGCTGGGGCAAAGAGAAAGGCTAAGATATGACATGGAAGCCCTTTTATCATCTCACAAGGAAATGCGCCTATGCCTAGTGTCCAGAGCAGATAATATCATTTCCAGCTTAGGCCATGATTTTTCTGGATGATAGTAAGTTGTTTCCCTTGTCTGTGCATTAGCAGTTGTTGTTATACGAATAGAGCAAGGATATTCAGAGAATTACACTGTTAGAAGTGTAGAGCAATCTGAACAGTTCACCCAACAATGAAATATGTGTTTAAGGAGATCTTCATATCACTATTAACATACCACACACCTTTCAGAGACAATGACACACAAAAGTTTGATTTATCAGAAGCACCTTTCATTCTTTAAGAGGTTATTTTGAAACTTAAATTCTCATAGGGACAACATCCAGAATCATTAAAGCTGGGCTTTGGGAAAGAGAGGACACAGATGTTGTCTTCACAGGGCCTAGGGACCAGGAGTGCAGGGGGCAGTAATGGCAGCAGAATCCTTCCCCCATCCCTGGAGTTTGACCATCAGGACCATGCCACCATGCCTGGTGTTCTGTAAAAGCTTAGCTGAGATTGCAAAGGAGAAGTAGACAGATTTTCCCTCTCTAATTCTTGATCCTCTGTATATCCTCTTCAAGGCAAATGAACGCCAAAATACTCACAAAATTGTATGGTAAGCTTAGGCTTACTAGCAGCATTTTCATTCATACTTTCCCATCTTCTGCAACAAGACTAGAATGCGAGACATCAGTGGAATTCAGACCTCTGACCTTCTGAATATTCACAATGAACATGCTTTGAAAGCATCATACACTTCAATCTCAGGACAGCTTTTGTTGTCTTTGGTGTGGTACAATTACTAAAATAAGATGATTGGAATGCCTTTCCATATACCAAAACAAACACCTTCACATGGTTCTGCAACACGCATCTGCACCAAATATACTATGGTTGTGGTTTTCAACAAATTGTTTGACGTGTTTATAAAGCTAGTCTAAGTTTCAGATATGAATCATTATTATTCCAAAAAGTAACAGTTTATCTCATGCTTTGTTGAGAGCAGGGGAAATAGAAACATTTTCTCATTATAGCTATGACTTTGGCTTTCTTGACATCTTCAAAATGAATTGGAATTTAACTTCTCTATTTTCAACACCTCAAAACAGAGAGAAGGATGGAGAAGTCAGGAGTTTATGATACATACCTCTTTAACATGCTGTCATTAGTGATAGTTTTAGAATGAAAAATAAGAACCAAAGACAATACTAAGAAAAAAAAAGTTGCATATAAAGAATTCTTATTTATTGACTGATTTAAATACATGTTCACATGAGTTTTAGAATAGTCCTGTTTAATTTTAGATGCAAAGAAGTTGTTTTATGCTATTTAAATTAGGGGAAATTCTGCATTTTAAAAATAGGCTTTTTTAAACTTTCTGCAGGCTTTTCCAATTGGCCAAGTTCTTCTTTCATCACTTTCTCCAATGATACTTTTCAGATGCTCTTCAGCTTTCTTGAAACACTGGATTACTTAATATGGTGAAAAGATGAGCTGAGCTGTTCTTTGATACCTAGACACTCATGGAGTAGTGTATATCCCCAAATCCCACAAATCTGAAACAGAGGCTTCTGGTGGACACATATAGTGTTCCACAGAACTATATACCATTGTGTTGAAACTGAAGATTCCCACCATTCAAATTTGAGTCCTAAGAATCTGGAGGGATTTTTAAAAATTTGGAAAAGTATGGGATTCTAGTCAGGGGAAAAAAAAAAAAAAGATAGCTATCTGCTTCTCAAAGATGCAGCAAATGACAATCTCCTCTACCAAAATTTAGTTGTCAGGATAAGAGAATAGAGGATTGACCTGAACTAGAAGGATGCTTTAATGTATTAAGAGAAAGGTACCTTTCCTTAAGGTTTAATGAGTTTTCACTTGGAGATTAATGGATATGGAAAGCTAGGCTTTCCTCATATTTGAAATAAAATGTTGCTGAAATAATGCACAAGTGCTTCTACTGAACTAAATCCGAATAAATCTGAGTCCTCTGTGAAAAAGAAGGAATATATATTGCCACAATCCATAGTAAAAATGGGAAGTCAGAATATTCAAATGAAATTTGAGAAAAACTCAGAAAGTTACAGGTTTAGGAACTTAAAAATAAGAGGGAGCATTATTTTCTTTGTTTAGTATCATCAGTCTACATTTTATTTTTACACTTGGTAAAATGTAAAAATACTTTCTATACTTCATATATACATTAGTGTATTTTAGTAGAGGCTGAAAGAAGTTATTAGAAAGCAGCTGCAATTGTTATTACTATAGACTGAAATGTATGTTACCACCCCATGAAGGATCCTTTGTTCTAGTTAAACAGAGTAAACAGTTATAATCTCAAGACTTCCATGACTAATATGTAAAAGTGTTAATACACATTCTTATCTTAGAGAGAAATTAAAGGAGAGGCTGTTCTCTTCAATACAAAGCTTATGCTTTCCATGCAGCTTGTAATTATGATGTTAGAAACCAGCTAAAGAAATCAATATAATGAAACTGGTGAATATTTGTCAATAAAGTCGCTTTCCAAATCTCATGTCTAGAGGAATGAAACTAAATGCAGCATCTCAGAACCATTTCTTTGTTAATGAAGTTTAAGAGAAAATTGTGACATTTTTTTTTTAACTGATCTGACTTGCACTGTTAGTGTCATGCACAGAAAACTTGACTAAGGCACCGTCCTTGAAAAGCAGTTACACAACTAACTGGAAGTGGTTTGCATGGATAATACCTTCAACTGTAAGTCGTCAGTTATGCACTGGAGACTTGCAAACCTTTATTCAAGCTCTGAAAAGTTTTGGCTTAAACCACAAAGAACAAGGAAGATAGGCAATCAGTCAAAATAAATTGTGTATCCTACCTTGGCAAGCATTAAAGTAATGTCCTCTCCCAAATCCACACAACATATTCTGTCAAGGTCATTTCTTGCTTCTCCAAAGCCTTTCATAGTGCAAACATGTAGAGCATTTGAACTCAGCTTAGCTTTGTACCCTGACAGTATTTTTAGGTTACATCAGTGAGATGAAATGATCAAAATGAAAATTGCAAAACCACAAAATCTAATCCAAATCCATTAAAGAAGCAGCATATATATGTAACACAAATATGCATGGTATTTACATGTACTTATATTACATGAAAAATTACTCTGCAAATGTCAAAGACCACCAACTAATGCAACAGCAATTTTCTGTGATTTCAGTACCTAACAAAAGGGTGATAAGCATGCAAAAACAAAGAATTTTTCTATTCATTCTATTTATTGATAGGATTAGTATCCAGACATCATAAAAATTACAAATTAATTTGGTATAGCAAAGGAAGCTGTGATGTAGAACAGCTAGAGCTCTATAAATGACAAACCTCAGGAACAGCAATCAGATTCAGCAGGTACACTTATATTATGGAATAGATAGAACATTTTAAAAAATATCAGTAAAGTAGAACTCAAGAAAGGACAAAAATTTGTTTTGCAAAAATATATTTTATTTCTTTTGGAGCCAGCTTCTCATGACTTACAAAGATAAGATGATCGATTTTAATACCAATCAAATACTAGAACTGAAATGTCACTTTCCTCAGAACTCTCCAGCACAATTTTCTCTTTCCAGAAACCACATGGAAAACTTTTTTATGACTCCTGGACTCTTACTTATGTATGCACAGAAAACATGGAGGCAAAATAGTGTTCAAAATACTTTGTCATTAGGCAAATGCCTACTACGGATATCCAGATCATATGGTTTTTAAAGATGTTTAGTTTAGATGATAGCTTCAGACACTATGACTAAATGGCTTTGGAAACACTGTTCTCAGGGACTGTGACTGACACACAAGCAATAAAATAGTGTTGTACCACCTACATTGCTGGAGGGAATAACAGAGATTTAAAAGCCTAAGAAAAAAGCCATGCAGCTTTTTCTAAAGAGGTGGAGATGATAAAGATCTGACTGTTTGGACATAGAGGATCCCAGAAATATTTTTAAGATCTATGGATTCCCTGCCATTGTTACAGCCAATAGCTGCTTGATTCACTCCTACCATGGTGCCAAAAAATGGCAGACTTGGCATAAAGGGGTCACATGATGAGCTAGGCACGGATATGTTGCTGCTGTGAGGTCCTTGGCAAGTCTACCTGTTGCGTTTAGGAAGAGGAACAGCACTGCCATCACTGCTAGTCGTCATGAATGGAAGCATACAGACATTATGACTGGAGGGCCAGGGTGGTATGAACAGAAATTAAAAGGAGGGAGAGAAGGTGTCAGGCTGGATGTCATTACTGCACCCAGAAATGGCTACTCAGATATGCACTGGCTCTGGAGAAAGCAAACAGGGTACTCTGTGGAGAGTGCTCCTGCCAGTTCCTTGTCTGTCTGGCAATTACTCGGGGAGGCAGTTATCCAGAGGTCTCTGTCAAATTGTGTCACTCTAGTCTGCATTTCTGTTAAGGATCCTCAGAAGGATTGTGTGGTATGTGCTGGATATATCAATCACACAAGACTATTGTTTTACAGCCCATAGCCATGCTGAGATATACCAACAGGCTTTTAATGCTTGCAGGTGGTTGAACGTTTATGCTGTTTTCAAGTTACTGTCCTCTAGTAACTGCAGTTGGCACTGTGTGATTCTGCTGCTGGCAGAGCAAGGGTAATGAGCACCAGACAGAGGAAAAGAATAACTCCAGAGTCTCTTCAGTAGGAGTGACGAAGTGATCCCTCTTCTGTCCCGTTGAGACAAAAATAAAAGTGAAATTCTTGCATCTGTTTCTTTGTAATTTGGAAATTTGTAGCTTCCAGTGGAAAAAAAGCTGCCACAATTTATTAAAAGCTGTGCTTCTGTTTGTGTCTTTGACTCATAGAACAGAAAGAATAATGAATACCTAGGCTGAAAGAGATGTAACAGGTAGCAGCAGGGTGAAGGAAAACTGAGCTATCACTGTTTTTCTGAAATTGTGGAGTTGCTTTCCCCCAGAGAGAGAACAGATAGTGGTGCTTAAAATAGATGAAATTGCTGATCCAGGTGAGAATTATTCGTTCAACCTACTAGTCTGGAAGAATATAAGAAAAAGAGCTGATGGTGCAATAGTTTTGGTAGATCTTTGTAAGTGATGTATGAGAAGAGGTTCAACAGGTTTGCTCAGTTCATTAATATATTTCTTTTAAGCAAGGGGTTCATCTTGAAACTCAATAATATTATATCCCTCAGCCTTTTGTAATGCTTTGGGTTGATAAATATATTTGTTACACAGTTGCAGTTGGAAAAAATTGAATCATGAAAGGATCATGACTTACTCATGGCCAGAAAATCCTCTGTAGTACAGCCAAGAAGAATATCCAAGTCAGACATCAAGCTATCAATATTCTACAGACTATCCAAGGTCAAAAATGGAACTGATTTCAGTAGTTAATGCAAGATGCAGAAACTAGTGATAAAAAATCAAGGTGGCAAATATACTGTACAAGGATACACTCTAGCTTGCTGATTGCTCTGTTGCTTGTTTGTTTTTCATACTGAATTGCAACTCTTTGGAAAGGGATCACCTTTTTGCTTTGGATCATATGGTGGATAGACCAAAAGGTTCACCAGCTTATGGGTAGATGCTACAGTGAAAAAATTGTTAGGTGTAAGGAATGTAACTAGACAATGCAGGAGTGTAATAAGTAGCATCAGCATCATTAGTTTTTAGAAAGAATCTGGGAACTGCTATTACACCTTTGGCAGAACAAGGAGGTTTAAGTACAGCTCTTTCCTAATATCATGTGTCTGAAGCCTAGGTCAAAACATCACCTCAATTTCACGGATTCCAAAAACATTTTAAAGAAAAGTTCAGTTCCATGTGGACTGAAATGTGAGGGAAAAAAATCTTTGAAGAGGTTTTCCATTGAAATAATGAAGAAAATCATAAGTAAAACATTAAGAAAAGAAAAACATAAATAACAGTAGACTAGATATTTCCAGTGTGTGAGCAAAACCCCTACAATTTTCTGTAACATATTCCAGTTTTCCCTGACATTCTCTCTCCTGAGAAGTGAAATGGGACCCTGCTTTTCTGAAGAAAACTTCTTCTGAAAGGTACACCTGTTACGCTAGAAAGTAAAAATGGTGCATCAGCAAGATGGCAAAGCATTTCTACAGAAAACAGTGACACCAGCAGATTTTCAGTGGGACCTAGGAAACAAGCATGGAAAGGTCCTCAGATCGGTCCTCATTTAGTTGCTTGACTTTTCCATTACACGGAGGAGAAAACAGGAAAGGATTCTGGCTTAGGAGCAGGTTTGTTTTCCCTTTCTCACAACGGAAAGAATGAATAGAAGATCAAGGTGGGGATAAGTTTTTCTACACAGACTAACAAGACAGGGAAAATCCAGTTTGTATACAGTATTAAAGCACTTTTTGCATGTTTAGTCAAGACCAGAAACTATGGACTGTGTTATCTCTCATATTTATTCTGTTTGTGCATGATGATGCCTAGGTTATGTATTCAGGGGCACAGCAGATTCCTATCTCTAGCATGTTGAAAGTTGTTGATTATTCATTATACTGTTACAAGTTTTGTGCAACAAGGAAACTCCTTGGCTTGCAAAATCTTAGTGCGTTCCCAAACAGAAGTTCCTTTGTGTACAACAGTAGATGTTCCAAATATTGCACGATGCTAATTTGAGGCCAAAGGCCTCTGTTTCATAACAAACCCTGGGTGCCGTTACTTGTGACTGAAAACTGCTAGAAGTTAGTCTCACGTTAACTTCTGGAGCTGTGTTTTAGGCAGACTGAGAAATAATCTGTGCAAGACGTAACTGAGTATCTTCCAGAGCTCCTCTGTAAGTTTTGTACTTTTTTTTCTCCAATCAGCTCAACTTGTTTAAGTGCAAGATAAAAGATGTCAATCAGCATGTTCAATTTCTGATTTCAAAGTGATAGAGCCTTTATATTGTGCATAAATGTGTTGCATGCCAGCAATACACTACTGCACAGTGTCCTGTAGTGAGGAATGGAAGGTGGGTTTTATTAGCCACTGTGCTTCCTTCTCTGGTCAAGGCACTGTGGAGAAACACACATTTGAAAAAATAAGGTGAATATAAGGATTAAAGGCAGAATGTTCTTTATTAGAATTGAAATTCAGCAAGTACTCAAGAGATAAACAACCATTAAAAGGCATGCCATGCATTTTTAAATGACAGAATAGTAAGGGGTTCCCACTTTGCACATTATCCAAAAGTACAGGCCTTACTCAAAAGGCAAAGTAATGCCTTAACATGAGCGGTGACAGCACCTGTCTCCTCTCAGCTATTTCGTACACTGGTGTCTCCCACTGTCCCTGAATTTTATGTTTTGCCTTGTTCTTAGCTGCTTTCCAGAAAATGTTTCACCTCAGTGTACATGCATGTTCCTCAGTATCCCACTGCCACTCTGACATTTTCTTTGAATTTCCTGTTTCCTTCTCCCTTGTTGGAGTCTTGGCACTCTGGGGGAGCTGTCCCCTAGAACTGTCATACACACTGTATGCACCCTCACCTCCTAGATTAATTTTTATTGAAGATATGCTTTTTCTTCTCTGTATTCTGTTCTGACCAATTGCTATTAAATGGGATATTCCTCTTCATTGTGATGAGTATTTATAAAACACCTGAAGTCATCTTGTTCTGTTTAGATGTCTTTAAAAGCATTGGGGTTTGTGTGGTTATTTTCTTTCTTTTTTCCGTAAATGTGATTTTATGGCAGAGAGGAACATTTGAAAAGACATAATAGTACACTAATTTGCATGCAAATAATTTCTTGCTGTGTCTACAAAGTGGATACTTTGTTATCTTTTTCCCATGAATAACAGTTCTCATTTTGTCAATGTGTCTTGGTCTAGGAATCTTCCAGAAAACTGTCTCTAATTTATAGCAGAGGCTTTAAGTAAGTGTCAAATGCTACCCTTATGAAATTCAGAACTAATTTACATCTCTGAGTTGTACCTTATAAGAGAATATTAGATGATCTGCTTAGATGATCTGTTTATCCCAAAGAAACTTGCAAGATGACAATGAATGCAACTTTCTCACATCGTCCTTCACTGAAAAACCTGCACAAGGATGGTTGTAGCGTGGCATCTTGACAGACTTCCTAAATAATTCACTCAGTGTGACCTCAAGGCCTTACCTACTGATATTATTCTGCAAGTATACAGAGGACAAAGAGTGTCCTCAGGTTTTTGTCTAGAGAGAAAAACCTTTTCCTGTCTGCTCATCACTTCTCCAGCAAAGACCCTACATTTAGGTCAGCCTCTGATCATATATGTAAGGCAAGAAATAATCTGCTTCTGTTACAAGGTAATTCTCACTCAGCTAGTGCTTCAGATCAAATCACCGATCCCAGCAAGCTGACAATACTAATACTCATTGTTGAGACGTTGAGTTATTGTTACACTTACCCACCAAATTCTGAGAAATAAGCCTGAAATATTCAGCCTAAGTGCTTTGAACTGTGTGACTTCTACTGTATCTAAAAATCAAGCCATCTTGAAAACAACCTTGTACGCATAGCAATATTCATTTTCCCTCCTCTCATCTGCGATCAGAAAGCAAAACCGCCCCAGTATGATCGAGTGAAAATCCGACAAGTAGAAAATTTCCTTGAACCTCCCCAAGGCTCGGGTCATGTGATGTCTCCTGCATTTCTTCTGTCCCGCAGTCTCTCAGGAAAGAGCCGCGGCGGTAGGTGTGCGCGGCAGGCTGTAACCTCATCTACACGTGCGTTCCTGCGCACGCATGGAGGCGGCTGTGCTGCGGCGGGACATTAACGCTTCTCCGTCGTTTACAGACATGGACAAACACCTGAGGACAGAGGGAGAGGCGCCGGCCAACTGAGGGCAGCCCGCAGAAGGACGCGCGGAGGCTACGAGCGAGGATGTGCGTGTGATTTCCTACTGAGTCCAGAGAGGGACGACCAGGTGAGCTGGGGCACTTTGGAGAGGCGATTCCCCGGCTGCAGGCAGCGAGGCAGCGCGGGCGCCCCGCTCCTGCCGGCCCCTCGCCGGCTGCCGGGGAAATGCTGGGGAGAGGCGCGGCTCAGGTCACGGGGCAGCGAGCCGGAAGCGCGCCGAGACTCGGGAAATGCTTCTCCGCGCCTCGCCCGGGGGAGCGCAGCCCGGCCCGGCCGGCCGTACCCCGCGCCGGGCCACCGGAGCCTCCGCCGCGCTCCCGCACGTGGGGAGGGCCGGTGGGGGCGGGGCCGCGCTCCCCGCTTGGCGCCCCCACCGGCTC